>JACTAT010000015.1:1336931-1556226 GCA_014526335.1 Chrysaora quinquecirrha
GCAACTAACAAGACAAATTGCTATAGTGAAAACAAGCCCCTTTACTGGAAATAGCAACCCTTGAGATTCCTGCCAGTCCGCCTCTGTTTCAATGCGCGTTTGCAAATCGGATGCATCATGTCAAAACAAACTAATTTATATTACAAATCCCAGTTTATGTATTTTTTCTCTCAGAAGCAACTTTTTTCCTGAGTTGTTGGGAACAAGTTTCGTCAAATTTGTTAAATGGGGTCAAACTAAGCTCTGGTGGGTCTTCTAAATTCCAATAATTTTATTATGGCTCTTCAAACAATAAGCGTCTTCCCGTTAAGGCGGGTTTCCACTTCTGCGGATGGTGCGATCGTGCGACTAACTTCCCGGGCATGTGTATTTTATCACAGTTACGAAGATTCCTTTTCATCCTGCGATCGCGCGACAGATTATGGAAGTTGAATTGGCTGGAAATTTTTTGGCGACAAGCAAGAGCAGAGCCAATCAAACTGCTCAGACCGTTGGTCACGTAACCAAATTCATAGAAGTAGAAATCATTCGCAGCCAGTTTCGAGAGGTCATACGTTGTCACACTTGTTTGTTGTTGTTGTTGTTGTTGTTGTTGTTGTTGATGTTGTTGTTTTTGTTTTTTTTGTTGTTGTTGTTATTTTATTTGAGTAGGCTGTTATTTATAGCTTTTTCAGCTAATTTATGCCTACTATGCATGCCGCATCCAGGCATGGGACCCCTAGTCGTCCATTCGGATGACATTCGGATTTAATAGGAAAACCAAATCCTGTACCTAGTACAGTAGTATGGAATTGCTACTGCTACAAGTATCACTTTTAAATTTTTCCATTGTCTTTTCCAAAGTTGGTTTTTTTTGCTCCTGACCATCTGGCAACCCTGAAACCAAATAATACTACTCCGGAGGAGCTTCGGGAGTAATACCGTGCGACAGATTAAGATGCGGTCAAGATATTTATTCTTATCGCTAAAACCAATGGCGTTGTTGATGATAAGCAGGCATATCCAGTTATTTTTTATTGAATCATCTCCTTTTTTATGTAGTAATCGGCTTGAGAGTTGGCTAAAATATATTAAGAAATCTCTTGTTTCTACAGCAATACTAGATGGCACTAACAGTGTCTTCTTAATTCTTCAAAGAGTTTTAAGAGCATAACATAACAAACGCTTCATCTGTTCGTTATTTTGGATCATATATTATTGCGTTACTCCAAAGGTGCCTTCTTGACGGGGAACATTCATATTCTCGATAAACGTTGATCAGTAGAAATTGTGAGGGACGCATATATTATCGCAAAGGAACGTTAACCCCCGTCTGGGACTATTTTAGTTTTTTCGAGAACTGATAGTTTTTCTTGCGTAGTAGAAGACAGTTTTTGTTTTCGCAGTTCTGTAAAACGTTCTGCATAAAATATATATATAAAAAATTTTGTTTAATAAGCAATTGGACAGTTGTCCAGCCCTCAAAGTTGCTTAAAATTTTAGAAATTTCAGCCCTCAAGTTGCTTAAAAGTTGCTTAACATTTTTTACCTAACAACCACCCCTGACTACGCGGGTCGAAATCACCAACTTTATAGGCCTACAAAAAGACTTTTTGGAGACATGACAAAATCACTTATCATCATCATCACATCTATTCTAAACTCAGAATCGTAATCTTAATCGCATAATCATGATTATAATCATAGTTATAATTTTAAGCAAAATCTTAATCATAATAATAATGATTATCGCTGTTGTCATCATTATCATTATCTTAATCATAATAATGATGATAATCGCAGTTGTCATCATTGTCATGAGGAAAGTCGTAATCATAATCAAAATCATAATATTAATCATAATCATAATTGTAATCATAATCTCAATCACAATCGCAGAAATGATCGCAATCGTAATCATAGACATTATTGTAGGCCTAATAGTAATTAAAATCATAAATTTCATCAATGATTTGCAGCTCTAATTAGTCACATCACAGACAATGATTATGATTAAGATTGTGATAACGATTATGATTACGATTGTGACTACGATTATGTCTACGATCGTGATAATGAATAATATCATAAACATAATCATAATCATAATGGTTATGAGTATGATTATGACTCTGAAGAAACTTTTTACATGTTTCAATGTTTCAGAGGAGAAATTAATGTAACTGGTGTTTCCAAGGCCTTGGTCAAAGGATCATACATTGTTTGTCCAAAATTTGAAATTACCTTGTCTAGTAGAATGTGATACGGATTGGCCACGTCACAAAACAATGCTTACGAAACATTTTTTCTTGCGTCAAGCATGAAATGATTTTGAGCTTTTTCTGAATGCTTGTCAAGCAATGTTTTGTGACGTGACCAAACGTCCAGAGATAGCTTGATAAACATATTCCAAATGTTTGACAAGCAATGTTTGATTGTTTGGTCAGGGCAAAGATATTTTAAGTTAGTTACAATATCAATAAACGTTCTGCACGTCCTGTATTATTCAAGCTTTATATTTTGCAAGCGAAATTCATCGCATTACACTTTTTAATAAGCAACCGCTCAATAAGCAAATAGGGCTGAACTGACCTTAACATTAAGCAACTTGAGGGCTAAATTGAATTACTGTAAGCAACTAAGAAGTCAAACAACCAAGCTTATTCTCTTTCTTGTGTTAGGAAATTGTTCTTCGTTCTTATGTTTTGCATGTTGAAGTTCGTTAGCTAACGTTTGTCCACTTACTGTCTCCCAAAAGTCATGTTGTAGGCCTAACAGATGACGATTTTGACCCGTGAAGTCAGGGGTAGTTAGTAGGTACAAAAAATGTTAAGCAACGTTTAAGCAACTTTGAGGGCTGAAATGTCTAAAATTTTAAGCAACTTTGAGAGCTGGACGAAAGTCAAGTTGCTTATTAAAAAAATAGAGTGTATGGCCAGGCTTTTTACTGTTCCGTTCAAGCTTAAACTCTAACTCTTTTGTTTTTATTGCCGCACTGTGTTAATCTAAGCACTTTATCCTGTTGCTGTTATGGAACAAGTGTTTTTGCAAGGAGCAGACCTTTCCATAATGTTCTTGATTGGATTCAAATGGATTAAGGGTTGTAGGCCTTGACTTTGCAATTGAAATTTATCTGAGATTTAGGCAAAAAACATTTCGCCCGACATTTCTTACGTAAGCAGGTTTATTCACTTAAAACTTAAAAAGCTTTATCTGACCTTCAAAACAGTTTGGAATCAAGCACTCGTGTTTGCTTATTTTTTTTTACTTCTCGGTTTGCCAGGCCACGAAACCATCCCGTCTTAAATTTGCATCCATCCCTCGATTCAGTTCAATTCTTTTCTCTTCGCCTTTTTGGCCAAGCCCTCTACATTACTGATGGTATCCGTCCACGTTACTCCGCATCCTCCATATTACTGATGATATCCCTCCACGTTACTGATGATAGACCTCATCGAGATTTCAAGATAGCCCTCGAAATTACTCCGCAGCCACCACATTACTTCAAGATAGCCCTCCACATTACTCCGTTTCCTCCACAGTACTGATGATTGCCCTCCACATTACTTCAAGATAGCCCTCCACACAACCCCGCTTCCTCCATATTGCTGATGATAGCCCTCCACATTACTGAAAGGTAGCTCTCCACATCACTATGCACCCTCCACACTACTGAAAGAGAGCCCTCCACATTACTGATGATATCCCTCCACATTACTGAAAGAGAGCCCTCCACATCACTGAACATCCTCCACATTACAGCGAAAATCCCCTCACATTACTGCAGATGCCCCTCCACATTACCGAACACTCTCTGCGCTGCAAAATTCCTCTACATCACTGCACACCCTCCACAATACTGCGCAGATGTTACCTAGGGTGATACTGTATCATAATTTCTTACAATCTCGCATTGACTCGAACTAATGTTTTCGTTGCCGTATAATTTGTCTTTTCCAGAGCCTCGACTTAAAAATTCGTTAACTCGATCCTCTTTTTGGTTCTTTTTGAGATTCGAGTAAACGGAACTTTAACTATATTGTATTACGATTCCTCACAATCTACTTTAGCTTTAACTCGAATTGATGTTTTCATTTCCCTGAAATTGAATTGATCAAAGGCCACGATAACTCGAACATTCATTGACTCGAACTATTTTCATCAGTCTTTTGGAAGTAGGAGTTATCGGGCGTACTGTATTACAATTCCTTACCGTCTCTGTCTTGTAATGCTCTTCAACCTCGACTTTTTGATCCGAGTTATGTTATCTCATTATCTGAGGCCTGTTTTTGGGATAAGCATATGACTATTCTCTCGTAGCAGGTGTTTGTCAACGCGTTGAAATAACGTACGGCAGTCAGAGAGCCCAAACATGATTACCGACCGCATAGCAATCTCATCAAGGATGTCCAGTTGATGTTCTTAGCTGTCTAGTTCATGTTGCACGAGCAAATAGATTGTTCTTAGCTACTGTAAGGAATCTTGTATGATCCTTATATGCTAATATTAAATATTTTTTCTAGTATTTTTGCTGAAGAAGCCATCTAACAATCGAAGTCATTCACACTTACGACCTTTACAAAAAAGACATGTTTAGTTATTTCATCGGAGCCTTCCTAGGCTGATGATACAGGCGATCGAAAACTGGAAGATAACATCTCAAAAACAAAGGTATGAGCTTTCCTTTTCTGCCTTAATAATAATTTGTTCAACTTTCTCCCCGAAGCGAGCTAATGCGTTTTTCAACTGCAGAAGAAACGCTCGAATTTATTAACTTTATTTGTTTTTTAAGATTTTTCATTGCAGCATGTGCATTTACTAAATGAAAACAATTTTTCATGAAGCTTCAAGCCGCATAAAATATGTAAAGATATCGATATAAACTTATAAATTGATCAAGATAGTTGCAATTAAACTTATCATATAATAACCACCGGCAAAAGAAACTTGATTTTTCAGTTTAGGCTCAAGTAGTTTCGTATCTACTATATTCATTTCATTTGGATTCGATTTTGAAACTCTTTTAACGCAGAAGTTTCTGAAATTGAGTTTCTTTTATGTTCACTGTTGTTAAAATAACGGTTGCTCTTTAGATGGCTTGAGCTCTCGGGACTGAAACATAATCCATTACACTCTTTTTTTTATAAGAACACGAGCCTGGATTTTGCCCAGATTTTAAGAACAAAATAAGAACAACCTGAGGCTGGTCTTTTCAAAAGCCCTAAGAATATCAGCTGAATATGTTAGTAAAACAGTCAGACTGAATTTAAAAATCAAGCAAACAAAGAAATAGACAAAATGCTGCATTTTCATACAAACCTAGCACCACCCCAGACATTCATTGAAAAATATAGATATCTAAGTAACCAAGGAATGAAGAACAGATTAAGAACTTTTCAGTCTCAAAAAGCAAAAACGGCAAACATTTTAGAACAGCCAGCCTCAATCGAAATTTCCTGGTTCTTATATAAAAAAAAGAGTGTAAGTTGTCATTAAATGATTTTGAAATCTCCCACTTTTAAGTTATTAAAGAAGTTCAGCCGCTACTGGCGCTTGAAATATTACGGTTTACGCTTATAAGCATACACGACCAACTCTCCGAAGCAACTCAAGGGGAACTAAAATCAGGGGTGCCGAAAAAGGAACCTCTTTAGAAATTGTTTTTATTTGCGAACCGTAGCTTCAAGGCCAATAAAATTTTGCCATATTACTTACTGTGTATATAGCCTCTTGTGAGTAAAAGAATAAGTTTCAATATTCAATCTTCACAACCTTATGCTGTGATGAATTTCATTGATAAATAAAGCATGTGCACGAACTTTATGCATATTTCATACCATTGAGGATTTTCTATTCCTGGCATACGTTACAGCAAGGGTTTATTGATACAACCACTGGTTAATTCAGGTCAATGGTTCTGAAAAAAATGATTGATTTAGACGTACAGGCGAGTTGTGCTTTTTCCAAGTACACATTTGACTGTTCTTTGTATTAACTGAAAAATATTATGTCCAAAATTTTGTTTCTTCCTAGTGTTATTCATGAAGTAAAGCATTATAAAGTGATGTCAGCATAATTCTCATGTCTTCAAAAACATGAGGACCAAATTTCATGGTTTCTCCACCGCAGTGGCGTAACGCACAGTGTGCACCTTTAAACACAAAATTAAGGGCCCCCAAAATATTTGGCCCCGAAAGGGGCCTCCGCGAAATTTTGTAAAAAAGACTTTTGGATAATAGTTTTATAGAAAGATTGACTCTAAGGTACTTAAAATAAAACTTCCTAGAAATCTTCTATTTAACCTGATTTTATATCTTGATGATTGTTTTGTTGATGCTGGTTTTGTTGTTTTGTTTGAAGATTGTATAACGCTTCAAAAAAATTGCATTTAAAGGCAATCTTGGTGTGTAAACTTATTTAAAAAAATAGGGGCCCCAAACCACTATTTTGTTTAAAGGCCCCACACTGCTCCGTTACGCCACTGTCCACCGGGTTCCTTTTTTTCGGAACACCCTGTATATCCCTTATACATTAGGACATTTGAGACTGTAGCAGTCATCTAACTCTGCAAACAGAATAATAAGCTGGAATCCTCTCTCCTTCCTGGCACAAATTATAGTTGTTTTGGAGCGTTTCTTACTTACACAGTGTTTTCTTACAAGGAACGCCGTTATAAGGAAGTCGAGGCTGAAAATTTTCCGCCAAACGGTTGTGATCATTTTGGCGCGTTCTTGAATGAGATTTTTGAGATTGTGATCTGAACAGCTGATTCGAATGAATTTTTTAAAGGCTGATTATTAAAACATGGCAGAAGTTTTTATTCCTTGATTTTTTTGATAAAAATAGCTAGCAATGAATTTCTTTTGCAGCTTGCAACGAATTTCTATTTTTGGTCGACATAAAAATATCTCCTCTGGAAGAGTTTACAGTATAAAACACGATACATTTCGATGGGAAAGTGTCTGACACTGACAGAAAATACGATTTACCGTTCAATTGCTTCACTGTATAGCATAGTGAGGGGGCGACCAGTCTTCAACCTGCGCCAATATTTAGAGCTATACATCTAGTGCTCGACAAAAGCATAGAACTTTTCTCAGTATATGGGTCCAGTGTAGCATCAAGGCCCACAGATCTCGACCCCCTTCGCAAAATTTTGCTGCAAGGAGACAATTCCTAGACAAAAAGGACCATTTTCCAGGATAAAAGTGGGGAATAATGACGCCCCTGGAGTATTTTCCTTCGTGGTGATGTACAAAAATTGAAGTATAGCTTCTTCGCAATTTCTTGGGGAAACTTGAGATAGAGTATACCGTAAAAATAAAACTTTTTCTTTACTTAAACCGTAGGGCAATTCACTCTTTAGCAATCTCGTACACTTTTCTGAAGATATTATTGTTTTAATGAAATTCCCTTGGAAATTCTTTAATAGAAATCTCGTACACCTTTTTGAAGATTCAAACAAACATTCGTAAACTTTCATCGCGTGTCGTTAAAAATTTGAAATCCTGATTCCCAAGAATAAAGTTTATCCATCCTTCTTTCATATTGCTCTCACCGCTTCATCTTTACCATATTCAATGTTTACAATCGTATTACCACGACTTCAGATCGCTTATTATTTGCATAGTATTTACAAGGGCATCTGTTTTGTTATAACTCAAGGTTAACGAACACATCGAAAACACATGCACAGTCGGTCGTGTTTGTAGTTCTGAATCATCGTTCTGAATCTTCGTTTATGCTCGTGCATGAATTTTTTTGAATAAATGTTCGTCAAGTCTGCTAGTAAGCTTCTTGAATTTTAGGACACGCAGATTCATAGTTTTTTGGAGAAAGAATGGGTTTGTCTATGACTGGGCCCCAGGCCCCAAATCGAATTTCCTCGAATCTCAACCGTCAAATCGATTTGGACCCTGGTACCGTTAACAAATATCTGCCAAAATATTGGCAATTTTTGCCTAGGAATAAAACAAGATGTAGACTCCGAAAGCAGATGTTCTTAGAAAGGAAATGCAAAGAATTTCATTGATAACTGTCAGGCAAGCTACAATATCTCATGCAGCATCATTTTTTTGGTTTTATGCATGTTTTTCACATAGTTTTCGGCCTATTTTGGTGTGAAATTTTGAAGAAACTGCGACGTCACTTAATATTTCTATTGTTTGAACAGCCAATCAAATTGTGAATAGACATGGCCGATACCAAGGTCGAATATGGACAGCGGAGTTTCACGTAGAGGCCTATTCACCCTGGGGACGAGGTTGGGCTGGGCTAATTTACGGACGGGCGTGTGTTGTGCTTCTCTATGCAAAATACGTCAGTGACATATGAAAAGTTTGTTCAGTTTTAGGGACTCATTCTCTACTGGACACAATTAACATTGTCGTTATCCTTAGACTCCTTCCTTATGCTGGTCGAAACTAGTAACTCGTACCGCGTTGTTAGGCTAACAACCTTTGCCGAAGATTATGAGGGCTATGTAGGTATAATATATTTCGCACTTCTTCTTGAAATCTATACGGAAACTGTGTTTTTGTGGTTGGAAAGGCCATCAAAGATTAGGCGGCAAGTTTTAGAATTGAGAAAATTTGAAATCGGCTGAGAATTCACAAAAGCGGAAAGTGAGCGAGAGCGAGGGGCTTCTTTTCTTTCTATTAAATTTGTCGAGATTGGAAATGCCTAGTAAAGTTCGCTTTTCTACTGTGCTGGCATGAGTTTGCAAGACAGGTGTTTTAGATAACAATCTTCATGAGATCATTCTGAATAAAGATTTATCAAAAACCAGAATTGTTGATTTAAAGTGTCTTTCCCTGCCAACTTTATCAGAGATAGATGTTTGCTTATTCTACCAAAACAGCTGTAGCTTGTTTTTTAAACTGCTAATCACAAAATGTGTATGCCAAAGGACCAAACTAAGAATAGTTTAACTGCTTTTTAAGACAACACACCAGGACGGAAACTTATTCTCTTAGGCAAGGTACAAGTAACATGCGTCATCTCAAGAATGCGCTTTTCTGTGCCCTCTATGGTCTTTTTATAGCAGCCGTAGCCTATTCAGTGTCATATCATTTTGTTAACCATGACAATTCGATTATGCGCACAGTGCGGAGGATGCGCTTTGGAGGGAGTTTAATTGGATTTCCAGTTAACGTGTATAAATGTTGTTCTTATAAAAAATGCGTAATGGAAAAAGTTTATTTTCTGTTTTGCGCTTTCGCTGCGCTCATCCTATTTGCACGCAGCATCCAATTCTACTCGCAGTACCCCATCTTTACAGCTTGACCTTCGTAGATTAACACCTAGTAAGACAGGTGCTATGCTTTATGCAACAGTATGCAATAGATAATGTTGTTAAATTCGTTAATTTGACCTTGCAAAACAACTAAAAATCGTGTTTTTGCTTTTCTTTTGTCAGGGTGCCCTCTTGATCATCTGCATCTGAATCAAGTATCTCATTAATGCTGTTGTGCCATCTGGCGTTGTTTTGATGTCAAGTTGAATGGAAAAATAAACAATTTCGCGAAAAAATTCGGTGAGTCTCAACAATTTTATTAAAATCTGATTTTTTTATGCAGAAACAGTGGAACCTCCTTATAGCCAGTGGGGTGGCCAAGGGGAGGAGGCAAGGGCACATGGGGGTAGCTGCCCGCCCAAAATCATCGATGTGTTTTTTATATAGCCCAAATTTTATGTAAACTGTCGCATGGTCCATGGTAGGTCTTGGGTATTTATTCCTAAAGCCACGCCCTATTTTTCCTTGAGCAAACCCTTTTGCCCCTCCAATCTTGGACGTGAAATGGAGAATGCCCAAAAAGAACGCTTCTAAGATGAAATTTAAAACCTCACATGTGAACAGCCTACAATATCCTTATGATGGGATGGGAGGAACACCCTGCGGGTGCAGTGCTAAAGAATCTTCGACACCATGCTTGTCCTGTACACTCATTTTTTTTATAAGAAACCCGTTTATAAGCAACTCAGTACTGAGATCAATATTGGTTAAGAAAATTTCATTACTCGACCAAAAATGATAAGAAACTCGCAGGTCTCAACAGTCTTTAGAATTAGAAATAAATCATCGAAAAACAAACTTCTGTTGCACCATAAGTGTCTATCTTTGCAGAAAAAACAGCTGATGTAAACGTGAATTTTATTGCTTCTTCTATTTGTAAAATTTTAGTGTCAATTACCTGTTTTTCCACAAAAAAATTTTGATTCTATGAAACTGCTAAGAAACTTTCAGTACCAAATTTGTCCAAAAACTAAGAAACTTTGAGTACTGAACAAAAGTCTTAGTTTCTTATAAAAAAAAGAGTGTATTTCAAGAATAAATACACGCAGTTTTTTTATAAGCAACCGCGTATAAGCAACCAAGATGTAGAAGGCCTCAAATTTTAAGCAACATATAGTACCACAGGAAAAAATCCTAAGCAACTTTTTGATATTTTGATGATTTATACCACTGCAAAAAATCGAAGATTTGTCAACATAGAAGATGTTTCCATTCACTTGTCGTCAAAACTCCCATATCCACGGAGTGTTTCTCGTTAAGGGAGACATTTCATTGAGGGTTTTCCGTTTAACTTTCAATGCAAAGTCCCTAACTGTAACAATATCAGCAGGGAGAAATTATTCCAGTCATTTTATGTGCAATGTTAGAATTTTCTGTTTTTTCTAGTCTCTATACTATTCTTTAGGCAAAAAGATACAGTTAAAATTAAGCAGCTACTAAGCAACTTTTGCTACTAAAAGGAGGCCATAAAAGGTCCAAAAATAAGCAACTTTTTGAACTAGGGGCGAGCGAGGTTGCTTATAAAAAAACTGCGTCTACGGGTTCATATTTGAATGGGGGCAGCCTTGCGTCCTAAAAAGGGTAATTCTTTTTTTCTTTTCTTAAACTACCATCGACAGAAAATTGGATTTTTCGTGGAGTGATTTAGCTTTTATTCACTTTGAATGTCTGTAATTGAAGCAAAATTACTGAAAAGGTTGTTTTGAGAAACCAGAAAACCTTGAAAAGGATATGTCTTCCAAAGTTACACGCTTTTTTTATAAGGAAGCTACCTAAAGGCCTAGTTCTTAAAGTTCCTTATTTTTGGACCTCTTTTTGGGCAATTGTAGTTCAAAAACTTTCTTAATAGTTCCTTAATTTTAACTGCACGTACAGTGGTCTTAACAATAAAAGAGAGACACTTACATGTGAGCAAAGCTCGACACTACTCATGGAAACATTTGATACATGCTTAACGTACAATTTATGTGATTTTCGACTGCAAATGAATGGAACCGGCTTTCTAAAACTATTCAACAATAAAAAGTTCTTTAGTTATTTTCTCTCTAGTAGTATAAGTTCTTTTTAAATTTTCGGACCTTCTACATGTAGGTTCCTTATAAAGTGGTTCCTTATGAAAAAAAAACGTGTATGGAGGAGCATGGTTTCAATGGATAATCATGGGCTCAAACTTGATTGCATCAATCGGGGAGAAAGATAAATGTTTGCGAAAAGGTTTGCTGTTGGAGATCCTCCGGATTATTTTGTTTGACGCAAATAAGGCCTGTTTCAAAGTAACTTTTTCCCAGGGCCTACGTAAACACGATCAGTCACACGGCAGAATATTACTGGAAATGAAATGATCAGATTGAGATTTCGTTATGCGGCGCGGGAGATCGTAACTTGGGAGCGCTAGATTGTCTTACGTCCGAACATCTTTCAGACTACACGCTTTTTTTTTTATAAGGAACCACTTTATAAGGAACCTACATGTAGAAGGCCCGAAAATTTAAAGAACTTATACTACTAAAGAGAAAATCATTAAGGATCTTTTGAATATTGAATACTTTTATCACTGCAAATAATCAAGAATTAGAAAGCTGGTTCCATTCATTTGCAGTCGAAAATCACATAAATTGCACGTTAAGCATGTATCCAATGTTTCTTTGAGTAGTCTTGAGCTTTGCTCACATGCAAATGTCTCTCTTTTATTGTTAAGACCACTTTATGTGCAGTTAAAATTAAGGAACTATTAAGGAACTTTTGGAACTACAATTGCCTCAAAAGAGGCCCAAAAATAAGGAACTTTAAGAACTAGGCCTTGAGGTAGGTTCCTTATAAAAAAAAGCCTGTATTTTTTGAGCCGTAAAAAATTTCAAAGTAGGAAAACATTTACTTGATAACCCAAATTAATCAGAAAATTTACAGGGAGGATTGTTCTTAAAATCATCGGCAAAGTAAGATCCTTGTTTCACTTAGGAGTTTGGAATCTGACCACTTTAAAACCAAAAGGCCGGTTATGTGTAGAGAAAGAGTTCGTTTTCTCACTTGGTCTCTTCGATTGATCCTATTGGTCTTTCCGCTATATCCCGCACGCTGATTGGTGTTTAAAACACAATGCCAACTCGGCGCAACTTTCTGGTTGGTGCTTTTAATCCGCATCTGGGTATAAATTCCGTCTTTCTCAACTGTTTCGGTTTGCTTCTGATGTGTATACTCAGAGGAGTGTCAGACGAAAAATTTTTTTAAATATTTCCAAAAAGTTTTCCGCTGTTTATCGCAATCTATCAGACTCTTCTCATGTTGATACCCCATCAAGGTTTTCTTTCTCAAATAATGATAACACGATTCCAACCAAAAACGGTGATAACTATGTAGAACTGGATTTATCACTGAATTCCAGTCTTGGGCGATCTTTTGCGCGCGCGATAAAAAAAAGCTTATCTCATTTGTCATTTCAGTTCTCAGAGTCATATGTTTGTTTAGCGCAATATCAGGCTTTCCAACGCTATTTCGTAACCCAAAGTTCATTTCATTTCATTTTGATTTTATGATATATATACAGGTTGAATAGGTTATACATAAATAATTTATACATAAATATGTTTTTCAACCTGACCTGTTTAAAAAAATTATATCACTATAACCGGGGAAAAAAGAATTTTACATGCCTAATTTACAATATCAACTACGTCTGTAAAACAGAGAACGCAAAAAAGGAAATAAATTCAGTCCCCAACTGTAGCTTTTCTTTGAAGGTTTTCAGAGAGGGTGCCAATATTGTCTCTCTTTCTAGATTGTTCCTCAGTTTTGCACCACGATAAGACAGGCCTTTTGGCCATTGTTCGTTTTTAGTCGCGGTATCTTAAAATCTGTTTATGATAAACGCAGAGACCGTCCTCTATCATCCGAACATTTTACGAATAATTTTCTCAAGTAGTCTGGGGCAAGCGAATTCAGAGACTTGTAAGTAAGCGTCGCTGTCTCATTTCTTACAAGACTACTGATAATTGACCAGCAATCGCCAGCAATACTCTGAATTATCGGAGCAGCAGAAGCATCGTATGGGCGGCTTAAGTATGATTGCTGGAGGTCGCTCTTGCGTAGTTCGTGGTAGGGCGGCAGTGTGAGACCGGTCTTTTACACGCCACGTTCCTCCTTGACATCTGGATGGTTGTTTTTCAATAATTATTTCATGTTTTCAAGATGATATACACATGTTGTGATGATCTAGACACTTTCTGGCCTCACAGCCTGTATGATTCACACGTTCTAAGCAGTAATTTGCTCAATGTTTTTCCATCTTGCGTGCATTCAGGAGACATCTGTTGTTTCGAAAGCATTTGCAAATACTAAACATCTTCTGTATTACGCAAAATACTTTATGCACCATAAGCAGAATCAGATGATTTTCAAATGATTGCTCCTCTTAACCTCATCCCCAGACCTCAAATCGAATTTCCTCGAAATTCAACCGTCAAATTGATTTGGACACTGGTACCGGCAACAATAATCTGCCAAGATATTGGCAATCTTGGCCTAGGCATCAAAAGAAGACGTAGATTCCGAAAGCCGATGTTCTAAGAAAGGAAATGTAAATTTCATTGATAACTGTCAGACAAGATACAATATCTCGTGTAGCATCATTTTTCATGTTCGAAGAATTCGAACATATTGTTGTGGGGTCGAGTGTCACTCACTCACTCACTCACTCACTCACTCACTCACTCACTCACTCACCAACTCACTAACCAACGCTTGAACAATTGAAACCATCATCGAGGAGATACGGTATTTCTTAGTGAAGGAGAATGAAAATTCGTCGAGGCAACGAAAGCTCCATAAGTCAGTAGCGACCATTACTCGTCATTGATTGTCCACTAAATTTACACTTTTTCCCGAAAATGAACGAAGGTTGATGGCAGTCCGACGTAATGTTACAAGACTTCTTATCACTTTTATTTGGTAACATAGCGAAATAAAAACTATGTTCTTATGTTATCTATGTTTTTCAGGAATAACGCAACAAAGCTCAATGGAAAGCTTTGGTTTCAAGCAATCAACCAACAAGCTACTTTCAGAACTATTGAATAAAACAAACATAATGGGCAATTTCACTGTTGAACCTCAAGGAACAATTATGCCTAGCCTTGTGCAAGCAATTGATGCAACTATATCATCAACCAATACAACATTCAGCCAACAACATCCTAATGTTGAAACAAGAGCAAGTTTAACAGGGATATCATACACAAGCACAATCATTGTTACACTATTCCTCTGCATAGTCATCTTCATGTCTGTGTTCGGCAACAGCCTTGCATTGGCAGCATTCTTCGTGTCTCGCGAGCTGAGGAAGATCACATACTACTTCATAGCGAACTTATGCATTTCCGATCTTACAGTCGCTGTGTTGTCCATGCCGTTTTGGATATCATACGTATTGACAGGCTGGCCTGATAATCAGAGCGGCGCAATATATACATTCTGGATTTGTCTGGATATTTTCTGTGGCTCATGGTCGATCATGAGTCTTGCGATGATCAGCATCGAGAGATACATATGCATCGTGTATTCCTGCATTACCCTGTTTATGTAACAAAAGCAAGAGCTTTTGCAATGGTCGCCTTTGTCCTCTTCTACAGCACGCTCGCCTCGATGCTTGGCTTTCTGCAGACGCTGGAAATCGCAGGAGGAATGTCAATTTCGATTTTCGTGGCTGTCTATGTCGTCCCAGTTCTCATTAAGATTTACACATATGCTTGTATTTACAAAGAAGCGAGAGCTCAGAAGAAGTTTATGTCAATGGACCTGAAAACCAAGAAGCGTTTTGAAGAAGAAAGGAAGCTAAACTCGAGTGATGGAGGTAGATGCAGCAAAACCAAGAAATCAAGTGAGGTTTTATGGATATATTTATTGAAGTTTAGTTTTACCTATGATGTCAGGCTGTCCAAACAGCTGTCCAAAGAATAGGCTTTGATCTCTCGGAAGTCTCGAGAAAAAGGAAGAGGCTGGAGAGAGGCCCCCAAACGGTTCTGCGAAATGCGTTATTGGACCATTTTTCATGCATGATTTCACGAAACGAGAAGTTATTGCGCATGCACGCAAATGCTTTGGTACGGCTCGTGATTTACAGTATTGGCGAAATAATTGAGAGGCTGCTTAAATGCAGGAATGCCCTTTTATCCATCAAGCATCGTCAGCTAACTATATTTCTGTCACTTTCTTATATGATGAATTTGTTAAGTCCTCTAAAATCTTAATTTTGTGTGTTCCCTCTTACAAACTCGTCCTGAAAAGGATTTTCCAAAGCCAATCCTTGAGATGTTTGAAGTTAAACATCCTGGATATTGATCCTGCTCAAAATTTCTAGGAGCAACGCCTGAAGTTGTATGCACGTGAAAATGAAGTTTTATCGTGCGTGATTACGTGAATCGTCGAAAAATTGCGCGTGATTGCGTGATTTTGCACCCCCCTTGGGGGGCCTCTGGAATATTTCCCTAAAGAACGCTACTGAGATGAATTTCAAGCCCCACATTAGCACAGCCTATACAATACCCTTTTGGTGGGGTTTCGTAATCTGCCATCGACAGAAAACTGCATTGTTCATGGGATGGGTTCAGCCATTCAGAATATTTCACATTGAGAACGAAACTATTTGACGAATATACTTGACAAGGGTTGTTGTTTTTTGACTACCATTTAACAGTATGTACAGCAGACTTATTAAAGGATATGTTATGTAGTTCTAGCTCCCAGTCGAACAGCCTGGCGGCTGGTCGATCGTGATGATTACAAGACCGTCTGAAGGTATCTCAGATTGGAGGGGAGTAGGGTGCTGAACAACTGAAAAGTACTTGATGACGTAATGATTTTATACATCATACTATTGTTTTTAAATTATTTTGGGGCTAAAGCCGCCCCCAAGCCGCCCCCCCGCTTCCGACAGTTCTGAACTTTAATAGACTTATCACATGAGCACCTGAAATTGGCCTAAGAAGGAAGAACCACGACTCATGAAATATATAAGCTTACGGTCCAGGAAACGTGTTTTGCGCCTGGGCACTAGGTTGAACCACTCTACCACGAAACCCTTGCCTCCTCGTCCGTTATGTTAGCTGTCTTACATGTCATATCTGATGGTTTTTCTTCTTATAAGGTGACGCCCATAGCACTGCAGAAACAGCCCATAGCACTGATGTCAACTGCAACGACGCATGCAAAAAGAGCAGCAACGGAAAACACCAACAAGACGGCCGCTCAACACCGACCTGCAAGAAAGCAAAGAAACACAAAGTCAAGGTAAACTTACACAAAAAGAGGCGCGAATGCAGCTGCGAATCCGCTGAGGAAAACCATGCTATGATCGGTATGCGCAAGCAAGATTCACCGCCTGCAAACTCCGCAGCCGCAGCGGCTCAACATGAGACGGAATTTCAAGGAAATGAAACGTCCACGTTGACAGGAATATGTTGCGAATCTGAAGAAGGCATGTCCGGTGAGCAGACGTCACTTGTAAGTGAGTTGTCTAAAGATTGCAGTGATAATGGTGCTTCGGACGAAGCTTGCCCTACCGAAGCTGCAGCATTCATTAAACCAGCGCCGTGTCCGACAGAGAATAGTCAGTCGACCACCTCTGCTGTTCACTGCATAACAGTTGAGGAACCGCCTGTCACGAAAGAAATAAGAAAAGGCAAGCAAGAAAGATCGCCTATGTCTCAATCATCTTCACAATCGAGAGCGAAACGCTTTTTCAAATCAGATAGCTTAGCAGAGATCAAGAATAAGAGCATCCTTCGTTTTCGACGCTTCCAACGCGAGCTACGCGAGGCCAAAATAATTGGCTTTATAGTCGGGACGTTTCTCGTCTCCTGGACACCGTTCATGCTTGTCGTTGTGCTCAGCAGCCTCAATGTGCCTGTTTCAATGGATGTTGTAATGGCAACAAAATGCCTACACTATGCTAACAGTGCTATTAACCCTATCCTATATGTGCTTCTAAACAGAATATTTCGCAAATCAGTTCGTAAAGTCCTGGTAAAAGCCGGCATATTGCACCGGAGGAACAGAAACGATTACTTCTAACGGTGACGCTTTCTCTGTGTTGAGTTGCGGGCAGTGGAGTAGAGCTGGAAAATAACTAGGGGGGCTCTGCTGTGAATTTCATTGAAGAACAATACCAAAATATGAAAAATGACCTTTTTCCTCAATCACTAGGGGGCTCAGCTCCCCAGCTCCCCAGCTCTACACCCCTGGTTGCGGGGTCTTTTGACTTACTAACTGCAGAGCAGGCTCTGGAACGTACACGCATTTTTTTATAAGAAAGTGCTTTATAAGGAAGGTAGTATAAGGTATCTGACTTTTTCTTTAACTTAATATATCGATTAAGAAAGATGAAGTTTTGACTTAACAGAGAAAGCAACACTTATCGCCAATAGATTCAATCAGTATTAATTTCTACTCGTCTTTGACACTTTTATGACCTATATTTCTTTGGCCATTGGTTGTTTTAAGAATCGGAAAGTAAAAAGTTATGGAATTGCTAAGGAACATTGAGTACTCAATTTTCACCATCAGTTAAGGAATTTTCAGTACTGACCCTGAGCCGAACTTCCTTATGGAAAAATGCGTGTATTAGCAATTACTAATCATAAAGTGTTTTTTTTAAAATAAATTACCGATTGATGCGCTAATTCAAGCGCTGCAACGCTGCGTGAATAAGAATTAAGCAACACCCAGATCGGTAACTCGATAATAGTATAAGCAGTGTTAAATAACAGGGCTTTAAAGTACACTTACTTTGAACTAAAAAGCAATTGAAGATAATAAATTCCCCAGGTTGATTTAAGATTTGTGGTTGATTTATATTAGGCTCTTCAAAGCTGACGGTGTGTCGAATATGCGCCGCTTTTGCCAATAACTAGCGCGGCGCTTCTTTTGGGGGCGGCGCTCAAAAGAATAAAAACGGTATGTTAGATCATGGTTATATAGTTCTTTGAACCGGAAACACACTGAAGTACTACAAATAAACACGTATTTTTTTTATAAGAAACTAAAAAATTGACCCAGTACTGGAAGTTTCTTAAAATTTTCAAATTTTGAGTACTGAAAGTTTCTTAAGAGTTTCTTGAATATCCATATTGGCAACATAGTTATTCTATTTGAATGATGTTCCAATCCCATTTATCGATCATATGCCTATGGTTTTCCTGTTTGTCTGCTTGTCACAGATGTGCCTTATTGCAGAGGAAACACGGGAATTAAAAGAATATTTTTCGATTTCTGAGGTGAAAAGTTTCTTACGTAAAAATTTCCAGTACTGGAGTTTCTTTAATTTTTGGCCATTTGAGAGTCTGGGTTTCTTATAAAGGGTTTCTTATAAAAAAATACGTCTACGTACATTTTGATTCGTGTCTGCCGTTGCTTTTTAGTAATTTGGGGTCTCTTGAAATCAGTGTTCTTTTAAGTAATAAGCAACTGTCTTATTTATTAACATATTTTGTAAATATGTAAACTAATGTTAATGTTGTACAATAATAAAAAACTTGCTTTACGTAGGTAAGATATTTAATAAGCATCTGCTTTACAAGGTTTTTATACGAATCGGGAATACTTAAACCCTGTTATCTCGAACATTCGCTGTTTCGAACAATTTTCCATTTCCCATGGAGGAAAACCTGCTCTTTATCTCGAACTTTGCCAAATTTTCTGCTGAACTGGATAAAGAGACAGGCTGAAAATATGTTAAGTTCGCCTAGCGGAGTGGGAATGGCAGCAGCTAAGTGATATGCTGCTCATGTATACATTAGATGAAACTTTTCTCTTTCGAGATGTGCTGCATCGCCATTATCTCAATTTCACCGACAGTAGGGATGAAAGCAGATAACCTTTGACTCCTATGCAAAAAATACCAGATTTGTTTGATGAAATTTAGGATCAGTAACCCTGCATGTTAATAGGGTTCCTTTTCAGACTTAAAATTTATATTTTTTTTATTTTTATGGGGCATCCGTTATTTCGAACATTTGCTATCTCGAACAAATTCCAGTTTCCCTTGAGAGTTCGAGATAGCGGATGTCAACTGTATATCCCTAATCACCTAATCCATTATCATGATTATTTCCTATTTTTTCCCTAGAATATCCTCTTTATCCCATAATTTCACAAAACATTTCGCACACCCTACCCCTTCTACTGTACCCATAAATTTACCATACTGTACCCCTTATTTTTTCTAGAATTATCCTGTATCCATTTGCTTTTTTCGAAGAGTTTTTTTGCTAATATACCATTTGCTGAATATCCTCATGGGTTCTCAATTGTTTTTTCCTCGGTAGATAGTCTCTAGGGTAACAGGTCAGCTCGTTCTACTACCAACTCGCCCCACCTTTACATGGTCAAGTTGAAACTCTTTCAAGTCATGTCACTCTACGTGATCGCCCAACTCGCCCCATCTGTTTAGTCAATTCACCCCTCCATTAAATAAATGATAGATTACGATATAATTGAGTGAATCTATCAGTGTGATAAAGGGGGTTTGGGACGGAGCCCCCAGCTTTAAATATTTAACTTCAGTGGGGGCGAGTTGACTTGAAGATTGTGCTTAAATACGAAAGTGGGTAGTTATAAATGTTTTCTTCATCAAGTTTTTGTTTGCTTGCTACTTTATCATGTTATATGGATGATTTTAAGGCCTTGTAAACTTATTTGAGATAAAATACAGAATTAACAGAAGGAAAAAGGGTATTTTAATTTCTCTTCATGCTTCACTTCTGTAAAAGTGGAAGGAACTCTAGTGCAAAAATTTTTTCTCAGAAGGTGGAAGGGATCTGCGCTTGCGTAATAGTGTACGCGGTTTTATGCCCTCCTTCTTTTGTGTGCAAGTTCTAGACTCACTACAAAAGTCGTAGATTCGCTCCCAGCCCCCCACGCAACACAGCCCGCTCATACTACGACTTATAATATTTCAGTGTGGAAAAACGGACTGAAATTCGTTGCCTCGATTTCATTATTTTGTTCAGCTGAAGATGTGGCGACCCCCTGAGAGAAATCTCTCTCATCCTAATTTTTGCAGTGTCTTCAACTCGGCAAAGCAAAAGAGAATTACAAAAAAGTTTCAGAGCAGAAAGATAAAAAAGAAATGAGACTCAGTTTTGCTTTTCTTCAAGCTCTTTTACCGACACTGAATAAGTTAACTTCCAGAATTTACTTCTAGAAGGGTTTGCAAGTTTGCTTGCTTTCGGTAACTGGCAAAACGGGCAGGAAAATAAGACAAGACCTACCCTACCCTTGTTTATTTATCTAGCTACACGAAGCGACGAAGCTGACGAAGCAATAAAAACAACAAAGTTTCGACCTGCTTTTCTCATTATTAAGTCAAATTTTAATCAAGTTCTTACCGCCAACAGAATATGATTAAATTGACAAAGGCAAAAACAACAAAAACTTTTTTTGGCCAGTCAGTTCACCCAAACAAATTTAGTGTTAGACTTCCATGTTAATTAAGGAAAAAAATTACCGCTCAGTTTCAGGCAGTCTCAGCGGTCTCAACCTTCAAATTCATATTTCGTGATTTGGTACCGTTGAAGGAAATCATTGTGAAAAAGTAAATGATTGTTTGGGAACAGTTATTCGTCAAAAATTGACTAAAGTGAGTGAACTATGAAGGGAATGTTTTAAATACATTTCAAGGCAAGCCCGCTTGCTCAAACTTAGAAGCTGCCGCCGAAAATATATAAATTAAAAGTTGAAAAAGAAATATTGGAAAGCTGCTAAACTTGATTAAATTCTACCAATTAAGTATCTATAAATGTTCTGTATTACTGAAAAATGCAGTCAGAGAAGCTAAAAAATATTTAGATACTGTTGCAGATGTTTGCAGGTCTCCAATGCTCTTCGGTGTTTCAGGCTGGATATCTAGATATCTGTGTTGCCGTGAATTTAAACCCAAGTCCACACAAAGCAAAGCCAGAAAATTCGTTTCTTTTCCAGTTAAACGCATGAAGCCCACATAAATTTGCCAAACGAAGCACTTTTCAATCGAGGAAAAACTCTGGAATACTCCTCACCCTTCCGTTTAAATCTTGTAATTTATTTTCTGCAGCGGTGGCGAGAAGCTGTGGCAAAGTTTTCCCTCCATTTTCCCGACAGTAATCACGGGGGGTCACAATTTCAGTAAAATAAACAGAAAATGGCACGTGAAAGGATCGAAATCACTAAATTAGCCAATCAGAATGCTCGATTTTGAAATGCTGCTCTCTGATTGGAGCGACAAAAAGTTGGCGCCGATGGCCTAAGTAGTCCGGATTTTGAAACAGTAATATTATGAGTCGTAGTTTGAGCTGCCGCCATTAACAACAGCAACAACTATTTTTTTGATTTTACATTTTCTCAATGAATTGAATTGAGATGAAGGCAGCGAAAACTACGACTCATGTAGTAAGTCTATGCAAGTTCACGTCCACCGAACCGAAGTTGTTTCAACTGTGTGTATGGTGTGGACTTGATTTGAATACTCTCAAAATGTCTAAGCGTGTAGCAGGTTACCAGCTTACGGCAGAAAACTTTGATCAGGAAGAAGAGTCAAACGAAAAAGTAGAAGTAAGTAGCTACATGAAACAATTCCCAAGTTGAAGTTGAGTTGGTAGGTCTAAGATGATTTATTTGATTTCCTTTTCTTTCAACACAGAGCCTAGGTAGGCCTATACTGTAGGTCTACCTTTCTTATAGACTCTCTATCTCATCTTCCATCTCTTAGAGTCTAGGTAACCTCTATCTGCTGCCAATTAATCATCAAATGACAAAATGCCTTTCTTTTTAGGCTGGAGGGTTCAGCAAAGCTTCAGAAGATGTCATTTCAAAGAGAGTGTAAGCTTCATTTCCCAAACTGTACTCTCCATTGAATATAGCAGGGGGGGGAGGGGGTGAGCCAAAAAGTTTTTCCAGACACCAAAAAAGTAAATATCTGTGAATATTGTACCCATAAAAGTCCTCCTCCCATTCCGACAAACAAGAAGGGTTAAAGAACCAACTGACAATGCACTTTTTTTAATAAGCAATTTGATATTTAGACACATCTGCCATTAAGCTTGTTCAATGACTGTGGCACAAAAAATCTGATCATGAAGGACTCTTGAAATAGTTCTAAGCCTTGCAGCAAAGCCGTAACCCTAAAAAAATGGAAAATCTGGTGCCCAAAAAACAATTGTCTTTTTCCAAACCCAGAAAAGTAAGAAAATCCAGAATTTTGGACCCAATAAATCACCCAAGCTTATTGGAGTTCACTTTAATGTCCTTTACCTTGTGCACTTGCTTTTCCAGTTGCTCGGGTGTCTGTGACTCCCAGGTTAGAAAGTTTGCAAAATGTGCACCAAAAGTGAAAAATTTTGTGGGGGCGGCACCATTGTTTTTCAAACAGCTAAATAAGTACATAAAATTTATCCTCTATTATTGATTCAATAATCAAGTTTTTGTAAAGTTTTAGATGTTTTTGAATGATTGTCAAAAGAGCCAATATGTTCATCATTTCAATTTCAAAACACTTTGCAGACCTTTCATGCAGTGGGACCTCTGCACACTAAGCTACCTGCCAAAAAAGCAGGCAAATTGCAAGTAAAAAGCACTAGTTTTACCCCCTCTCATCATAAAGCATAATTGCATGTGTTCATCTACACTACATTCAGCACACTGGGCGCAGCAGGGATGGTTGCCCCTTGTCCTCATGAAAATTGTAATCAATTTGATTTTCCTATTGTTTTGCTCTGAATTTGCTGCTTCTACCCCAACTTGCCTTGTGCCCCAATGCCTTGTTTCCAGCGCCTTGATACTAGCTATTAAAAATTTCATTTTGCAGGATCAGAAAAGCAAAGAGAAGAACAGATGAAGTGGAGGTAAGTTGAAAATCACTCTACATAGTTGCTACTTTATAGACAGCTACAATTTGAATTTTAGTTTCAAGTGGCTTTGATGATTCAATGGTTTGGGAGCAGAGCCCCGAATACTAGTCAATTAGTCACAGGCAAGTCTGGGAAGCTTGAAATAGATAACTTTTTTAAAAATTTAATCAATCTGAGGGAAATCAACCACCAAGTAAGGCAAGTTTACAAACCCAGTGGCGACTTGACCTGCATTATGTGGCAAATTGGTTTTGTGGTGAGTTGGTATCATTGCAAGTTGGCATCATGGCAAGTTGACCTGAAAACCTTTATTTTGACAGGCATCTTCCAGTCCTTTCAAAGGATTTGCTGGATTTGGGACAGCTCCATCATTATTTGGAAAATCTACAGTATCCACATCTTCAACATTTGAGACCAGTAAATCTGTAGCTTCAGTGACTCCCTCTTTTGGAATATCATTCAGTAATGCAAATGGAAATCCCCCCAAGAATCCTCTTGGAAGCTTGAAAGCAGATACTGGACTTGCTACTTTTCAACACAAAAAGGAAACTGAAATCTTGAGCACCAGTCCTGTTGCACGCTCTGGAATGGCAAAAAATACTTCAGTGAAGGTACCAAATTCAACAAATGGGCAGAAGAAGATTAGTTTTTCATTGGAAACCTCACCAGTTAAGACCTTGAATCAAAATGATGGCAAAGATGTAATGTTTGTTGAACAGATCACAGAATTAAACAACAGTGTATTATGCTGGATAAAACAGCATATCGAGGAAAACCCATTAATTGACCTGACACCAGTGTTTGCTGATTATAAAAAGTACATGGATGAAATTGAGGAAAACTATGGCAAGACAGAGACTACTTCAGCTGTTTCAGGTGAATCTTCAGGCAAAATAGAAAAAAGTGTTGTTCAGAGTAGATCGCCAGTTGCTGTCAAAGAATCAGAAGGAAAACCTTTGTCTTTGTCATCCACTCCACTGTTTGGAAACACAATGGAATCAAAAACTGCAGGTAATATTCTCTATCTGTTTGAATCATTTTCACATGCTATGTAGATCAACTCTCAGACTACGACTACGTTCACATGATGCCAGCACAATTTAAAATTTCTGCTAGCCTTTGCATGATACCCACAGAATTTGAAAATGACTCGATTTCAGATCGTGCTGACTAGAATTCTGTCTTCATAATATGCCATTTTCAAATGGTACTGGCACATTTAAATGACATTTTCGTGTAAAGGGGAGTCCAAACCGTAACATTTTCATTCCATTTTAAAATTGTGCAAGCATCGCATGGACATAGTCTCAGGTTGAAAAGTTCAGGACATCCAAATCTACTTTCTGTCAGGGACAGGGAGTTTCTGTTTATCAATAATCATTGTCCCAGGGAGCTCAGCCAGTGGAGGGGGGTACTTTACATAATTTGTTTATGGGTATGTGCTGTGGTTTTAAAAGGTGGTTTTTTGGCCCTCAGATTCTCTAAAGATTGGTCTGATTGCAGCTAAATTCCCATAAAACAGCTTGAAAATTGAAAACAAAAACTAAAAATTTTCATTTTTTGAGTCTGAATAGTGTTGATATTGTATCATAGATGTTTGTATTGCAACTTAAAGCAAGAGACATTTTTGACAAATGGCTGTGATTATGGAAATTTTCACAATTTCAAGATACAAATTTTTGATACTAAATTCGTATTTAGCCGCTAAAACTTAGTCTAGGTGCAAAGTTTTACTATCCTAGCACTCGTATTATGGGTTTTATGAGTGTTCAAAGTTTAGGATTTAATAAGGGCTTTGACCAGTCCGGGTGAAAAGTTTTGCCCCCAGTCACTTGTTACAGTCAAAGCCCTTAAAGCATCGCGAACTTTGAAGGCTCTGAAGGCCATATTGTTGCCTGAATTTGCAATAAGAACACCTACAACTCGATAATAACACTATTCAGGCTAGAGTATAGTAATTTTGTTGTTTTCTCCAATTTCCCATCCTGTTATAAGGGGATTTGATACCCATGCTTAGATGATTTCAGGGCCAGAAACCCATCAAAATGGGCGGCACATACCAGTACCTAAATCCAGTCAAGTAAACCCCCATAGGGAAGACTGTAACTATGTTATGATGTTTTGAGAATTATGTTAGACATGGTAAACAGGGCCATCACATTAAGAAGTCTTTAATTGTCTGTATGTCTATGTTGCTGTATCTTTTTAGGATTTTCGACAAAGACACCTGTTGCTGGGTTCTTCAGCACAGTGCAGACATCAACACCAGCGGGACCAACAAATAACGAAGGTGGGAGTGGAGCCTCCGACAAGACAGAAAATGACGATGCAGATGATGAGGCGCCAAAAGTTGAGAGAAAAACGTAAGTTTCACAGATGTTTATATGATTTTTTCGGCAAATTTCCCCTCAAGTATCACGAGGTTTGGAGGCACTAGTCCGTCAAGACTGCTAAAGAAGTTTAGAAAAGAGGGAGGTACAGAAGCGTAACTCTTCAGCTTTTTCGCTTGACACTTCTAAGAGTTCAAACTTGATTATGGTTCAAATTAAGATACTAGAATGCCCTTCTTTTCCCAACCAAGCGTTGATGTTCTTTCAACGAGAGATTTTTATGTGAATTTAAAGAAATTCCTATCGTCTGATAGGTTGATAGACCCTGGTTGGCAACTGATCAAGGGGAAAACTCCGTTGAAACTCCGTACCTACTCATACCCAGTAGAACTTTTCTGTCATCTGATTCGATGCAAAGTAGTCGATGTGGATTTCTGTGAGCTCCTTAATCGATACACGCATTGGCGTCGATTTCAGCCTGCCTGTTTCTGATTTTTGAAGCGATTTTTCACCAACTTATTACCTTCTACCCTTTAAGAAAATTTTAATGCTCCTACGGACTTGCAAATTTGTAACAAATAAATAATTTTTCGGCATAAAGTACATGGAAACGAACTCAAATAACCTATGTTTAGCCAACCATTCCCCAACACCAGTCAACATTCAAAAAGAAGTTCCGCGAAATGTTGGGTGAAATGCTGGTGAAGTTTGGCCGGGGCTTAATGCAAACTGAAGAAGAATATTTATTTTGAATATTTACTTTCTAGCATTGTCGAGGCAGATGCTTTCCACACAATTCGATGCAAGCTTTTCTTCAAAAAAGGTCAAGAATGGAAAGAACTTGGTGTCGGTATGCTTTATCTAAAACCTTTGAATTGTAAAACTCAGCTTCTTGTCAGAATGGAAACTTCAGGTGGGAACATTATATTAAACATTTGTTTACACCCAAATCTACCATGCAGTCGAGTTGGCAAAAATAACATCTCAATCGCATCTGTTCCGAATCCGCCAGTGTTTCTCAAGCCAAATGATGGTGATAACTCCAAACCAGTGACTTATCTGATTAGAGTGAAGGGAACAGCAGAGGCCGATGAACTTTGTAAAATCATCAATGATAAGAAAACTGAGGAGTAGATTTTTGTAATAGCATAGGTATTATCCCGGTAACAGGTCAACTCGCCACACTGCCAACTCGCCACAGTCGATCGCCACACATCTGGTCAAGTCGCCTCGGCAAAATACGACTCGCTACACTAAACTTCAAGATGGACTCGTTCAGCGCGGTAAACGGGGTAGGGGAAGCTGCCTTGATATTTGTATTGTAAACGCACCGCTTTGTTACCCTATGGTCAGGGCTGTAACTCTGTTATACAATCTGATTGGCTGAAAACATTCGAACGTGACGTAATGATAGGGCATTATTATCCGGCGTTATTATAATGTGTACGGCGTTTAGAACGCAGCTTCGTTGTAATGGTTTCATGTGCGACTCTTTTGAAGACAAAACACGAGATTCATAATCATTAGGGATCATGATCATGCCATGTCCAGCCCTGTCCATAGTGTAATAAACCATATGGACAGATGAGTTCGCAAGCTCGGTTTTGTACTGACAGCTTTGGGTTAATATTTTCTGGTATTGCCCAAAGGAAACAGTCATTATAGGCTTAGTCAAGCCATCTACTAATCATCTATCTACTAAATAATACTAACCATCCATCTACTAAAGCTATCTAGACAGCTTTTTCCGGATTTTCGTGAAGACGAACTTGTCAAATTTTCTAAGACTTGGACTTCAAACTTAGGCGAGTTGTGGCGAGTTGACCAGAAAAGTGAGAGGTGCCCCTTGTTTAGAGGTTTCTGTCAATGGGGGTTCCACTATGTTTCATTGAGAATTTTCATAGTTTCACCCCACTATTGTTTATTTACTTTTCTAATTTAGCAGTTTTATCGTGATTTTTTACTTTTGTAAAATTGATATGTTTCATAATCTGATTGATGTATCCTGAGATAGAACATTTGAGATGTTTCTTTTTGATCTGAAAAAGTTTGCGACATTGTTAAGATTTTTTGTGGCACTTCATTTCACATCACAGCATCCTGAAACTAAAGTTCCATTCACAACAGTACCAATTTTTTTTTATTTTCCCAATATTCCCATGTAAGTATGTTTCCCTGCAAGAGTGCGTTGAAGTGCATTATGGTGCGTATGCCTCTCCATAAAGATGCTCAACACATAATACATATAATACATATGATGTCAACAAGTAAGGATAAAGGGGGTATTCACCATTGCAAAAGCGACAATTAAAAGAGAGTATATGTGAAGTCTGCTATTCAATCTGTACAAGCAATCACGAAATTACATTATTATTAGGAGCTGCTTAGCTGAATCCAGAACTCTTTAAGATCTCCAAAATCCCTTTAATTCAAAATTCCATCCCCCCGCTTATTCCATCCTCCTACTTATAAGATCTTGAATGAACTTCCAGTTCCCCAACTTATTCTTACTCCTCTTATCTTCTCTTTAGTTCCAGGTAAAACTAAAAACATCACATTGGACGCTATATCCGAGAGTTCTTTATAATCGAGTACTTTTAAACGGGATAAAACTGCCAAATATCAAAATATAAGCGACTTGATAAACATGGTCTGCAAAGACTACAACGAAGGCAGCCAAGGAATGTTTCCAATAGCCTACTTTGTTCCAAGCAAGATCAACATTTCATATAACAAGATTTAGAATGCCGTTTCGGTTTAAGTTTAGACTGCAATAGTTCCCTATCTCACGTGTACTCTTCAAAGTTTTCTATTGGTTACCTTGCTGTATCCTTTGAGGCGATTGGTTTTTAAAACAATAGAAATCCTGCTTAACATTTCCGAATGGTGCTTTTTATCCATTTCTGGGTAATACTGGGTATTTACTGGGGCTAATCTGTCGTAATCTGAGTCTGTTTCTAATGTTTTACTCTGAATATCAACCGAAAAAGCTTTTTGTCCAAAGATGTTTCCGTATCCGCCTATTTGATGTCTAATTCAAAGATAAGCCCTGACATTCTCTATTTATTAATCTGTTGTCTTTATCTGGAGATTATGTAAATACAGATAAATGCAGTTTTACCTTTAAATAAATAAATAAATAAATAAATAAATATTCTACAGGTCCAATATATCATTCCCTAACAATTTTTGTATTTTTTCTGCGGCATTTATTATTTTCATTATTATCCTGAAAGTCGCTGAGATATTTTTTCAGCATAATTAATTTTCACATCTGGGTTATGTGATATTTGCATTACTGATCTTTACTTTCAAAGAGATTGTTAATTAATGGTTTTGGTCTAGCCGTTTTTGGTCTAGCAGGTTTAGCTGCAGTATAGCTTACAGCTTTCTGGTCATTTGTTTCTTCATTCATCCAAATCCTGCCACTGTCTTCTGAAAGGTATTGTAAAGCAGTTTGAGACTTACTCACACATCTTTTGTTACTGTTTATTGTATGAGATCGAGAAGACTTACTCTCAATATTTTTGTACGAAATATTTTCATTTGAGCTTGAATTTGCTGATGCTGTTGCTTCGGTTTTATGTTTGTCGGTGCTTTTTTCAACAACGTTGGTTTCAGATTCTTTTCCATAGCTTTCCTTATTGGTCATCAAAGAACCATCAAAACTTTCAGTACTTTTATTGGGTATTATTTCATTAGATTCAGTCACTTTCCCCGTTCATTATTATCACACCCTTGGGGCTCTGGGCGTACCCCAAAATTCTTACCAGCCATTGACACCTTATTATTGTCCCCATTATTTTCCTTTGAATTTTCAAGATTGGGCTTCTCCCATCTTGAATCAACTCTTGTTTTAGAACTCTGTTTAACGGAGTATCTTCTTTTTCTCTCATCCACAGCTATTTTCTGCTCTAAACCTTTATCTACCACTTCCCTTTCATTTACAGTCTTTTTCTTCTTTAACAGAGCCTGTTTTTCCTTCACCCATTCATTATAGGTCTTCCTCAGCTTTTTTTTCTCATCTGCCACCTTCCGTTCTTCTCCCAAATTCTCACTTGCTTCTTTGAGACTGCTTTTATTTTTCATTTTTCTTAGTTTTTCTCACTTTTTTCTTTTTTGGGGCTGAAGCTTTGTCTTCTACATCTTTGGGTTTTATTGAAGAATCTGTTTTTATTTTATGTTGAAATGACTGCAACACCATGAAGTCATTAGGTGGATCTTTTTCTCCTTTATAACTCAAATCATTCTCATCCAAGGGTACTTCTGGGGCAACTTTTCTTCCTGAATGTTTCATTGTCATTCTTGCTTCAAACTTTTTATTCTTCATCCACTGTTTTACTTTTCTGTCAGAAAGCTCTTTCCTACAAACCTTTTCTATGTCTTGGAGTTTCTTTGTCCTTGTTTCTTCTTTTTTATGCCTTTTTTCTTCAATTCTTTTCCGTTTCATTTCCTTCTTTTTATCTTTAAGCCATTTTATAAGGGAAGAATCACTTGAAGAGGCCCAGAAATGATCAACTGGCTTCCTTTCTGGAGAATGAGATCTTTTCTCTGTTTGTTTTCTTATGTTTTGGTCATTTACATTGTTTATATTATGATGTTTTGATTTGTTTATCATTTTTCCTTCCCTAGTTTCTGGTTTCCCAGGTTGATGAATTTGCTTTCCAGTTTTCTGTGGACTTAAAGCTGATTTTCTCAAATGAGTCCTTTCGTTGATATGGAAGTCTGTATCTTCAGATTTGAATCTTAAATCTTCTCTATTACTTTTTCTTTTCGCAGATTTTGTTTTTGTTCTAATTCTGTTATCATTTCTTCTCAAAAACAGGGTATCAAGCCTTGGAATATCAAACACGTTAATAGATGTCAGTCTGCAGTTGCATTTTTCACAAGATCTGCTAAGTTTTGCATTCTTGGTGTCTGCTTTCAAATTTTTCAATCTCGAATCATGAGAGGGTGACGCAGTATTATGGGTTGATGAATTTTCTAACTCGCAAGCTTGCTCGTTCTCTGTTTCACAGTCAAGTTTTGCATCATCCTCAGATTCAAAATCAGACGAATATTCTGCAATATCAGGCAGATCAAACGAGACTTTCTTTATTCTCGGATGGGCTTCTACTTCTACTTCTTGAGGCCCTTTTTCTTGAGGCCCTTTTTCAGAAACTTCAACATGTGTTTCGTTTATCTTATCGTTGATAAAATCTAAGTCATTTTCAAATGCTTCAAAATCATCTTTAGCTCTTGGTGAATCGCTTGAGCTTAGTACTAGGTCATTCAAGAAACTTAGGTTGCCTCTTTCATCCATTTTATTTTCTGTGAATCTTTCCTTTCCCTAGTGATAAACCTTTTTGTTCCGCTTGGTTGTTATGGAAATATAAACAATAGAAAACACAGGGGACTATCACTGAATGTTTCAGAAAACAACAACACGAGTTCCCTAAAATGTGTTTAGGTTCCTTGGGGGGCAGGACACAGCTGTTTTGGCGCGTACTTCAGAATAACAGTTGTGGTGTATCGCTTCTCTGTCTCTATTTTTATTTTCAAAATGCTGCAAGGTATGAGATATTTCTAAATAATGACTCCACCGAGCTCCAGCTCCATCGTAGAAGTTTCCAAATCTGATACAGGATGCAGAGATGGCCTCAGACGACAGCACGAGAAAGGGCCTACTTCTGTTGCTGAATTTGGCTTAGGCCCTTCTTGCCAGAGTTTCTCTGTTGCTGACAAATTCAAGCAACTGAGTTTAAAGCCGACATCGAACACAGAATACAAGAACAGTAATGAAGTTGGTCGCCTTGAAGAGCCGATGTATTTTCAAATTGAAGATTTAAAGCTGAGTGGTAATAAATTAAATTAACTTGTTTTTGGCTACTATTAAAGTCAGCAACGCAATAATTGGGTAGTTCGGGGCAGAGCCTCCCCCAACAATGTTAACAATAAAAAAATTGACAAACTACACAAAAGAAATAGGCTAATCTGTGTCATTTCAGGTTGAGCAAAATGACCAGAATCATTAAAGTGTAAAACTTCTTGAAAGCAGTAAAACAGCAAGTGATGCCAATTTTCATGTATTTAACCCTTCCTCCTATGCATATGCAGCTATTTGTTATTTAGATATTTTATATGAAAAGGCACATCAAGCTTAAAAATCAAGGGCCTCTCATCTTCTGTACAGGGGTTACCTTAGGTAACGTTTGAATGAACCAAAAGATTGATGTACTAAGTACCTATTTAAAATAATAACTGTTGCAATAACGTTTTTTAAGATCTTGAAGATTTTGCAAAGAATTCCACAGCTTTCACAGAAAAAAGTTTTGTGAAACGAGTTTCAGCAGTTGAAAGAAGGAAAAAGAATGGTAAACTTGTTCATATAAACAAGAAAGAGATTGCTGTCTTTAGATATGGAGAAATGGTGTTTGCTATTGATGAAAAGTGCCCTCATGCTGGTATGTGTATTGTGTCAGATATTCTCTTTTTTTCCAGAATGATTTTTCAAAACTTTATTTGCATGACTCGTCTGCAGTGGGGTAGCAAGTGTCATCAGCGCCTGGGGGCAGATACGCATGTAGTGCCCCTTACGTTCCAGTTTTAGTCACAGTTTTTGTCATTTTGAATTTAAATGTTCTCAATTTATTACAAAATTTTACAATTTGTACTAGAGGCTGCTTTCCAAAGTTTGTTCCCCTTCCAGAGAAAGCATCATTTTTGGTTAACCTTTTCTTGACAGTTCATTTCTATAGGTCTTTGATCTAGCAGTGACCACCCTGATTGTCAGTAAAGAGGTTCACCAGGTGTTAATGTTCCAAAATTGACTGGAGAGCAAATTCCCGGGGGGGGGTCACTTGACTTAGTTTCAGATAGGGACGTGCCGCCTAAGACACAAAATGCCTACCCATATTTATACCAAATTCCTGAAAATGTATACCCATAATTACACCTAAATGATAACTCGTACACTAATATATACCCCAAAGTGAACTATAATATGTCAGCTCCAATTAAACTTCATTAAGAAAAGTGAAAACAAACGAAAATAAGACCGTTTTTTCTAAATTTTATATAGATTATTGAGAAACCAATACCCTTATTTACACCAATTTTCAGGACATTAAGACCCATGTTTATATCAAAATCACGAAATACAATACCTTTTGGACGGCACATCCCAACCGTCCCCAGTACCCAAAGTATATTAATTGCAGGAAGATAACCCCCCAACCCGCGGGAGTAAAGGAGACCTTAAAATTGCTTAGAACAACCAATAGTGAATAATACGGTGTACTAGAAAAAACAAGAAAACGAGAAAAAATTGACATTCACGCCAGTACGCCAGACGCGCCAGACCAAGCAGTATAAAGAAATATGTATCTCGTTTTCAGGTGGACCACTGCATCTTGGAGACATTGAATCAATTGGTCAAGCCAATATACTTTGTATTGTTTGTCCGTGGCATAAATGGAAAATTGAGTTGAAAACTGGCAAACTGAAAGTACCTCAAAGGCAAAGGGAAACGCATGTGTACCCAGTAAAAGTTTCAGCAAATGGAATTTTGTCAATTGGATTTCATGAATTTTCCCCAGACTACTTTCTTTGTACAGAGGATTTCTGATGTTTATATTATTGAGAGACTGTGAAAATTTTTAATGTATATAAGATTAATAAATGTTGGAACTGTAAATGTCCGAAACCCCGCCTTATGGTCGCTTCGTACGGCAAATTTTTCTGGCTCATACATAGCTACTAACCTTTCCTCGTTAATACGGCTTATTTTTTTGGTGTCCCGTTTATGCCCGTATTAATGGGGCTCCACTGTAAAGATTGTACAGTTTAGAGATTGTTATGATCTATGATCATCGTTAATACACTGCCACCTCGTAATAACTTCAATTTTTTTATACATACATACTGACCCTTCCTCGTAAATACGGCTAATTTTTGGTTGCCCGTTGGTGCCCATTTTAAGGTGTTTCCACTTAAGAGACTTACCATAAAACAGGTATAACATGACCTTCTTATACTGAAGTAAAATTTTGAGATTCATCTTTTCTAATTCAACTCAACATGTGTGCACATTATATAACAGTTCTGTTTTCGAAACTCCTTTACGCATCATAATTAATAGAGTCTAACTTAAATTTTTGAAAGGTTTCAAACATGTGTTTGTATGTACGTATTTGAAAGTTCTGCGTTTGTAGTTGTTACTTACTTGTTGTTGGCATCAAATTCAGTCTGAACATATCAGTAATGCTACGTTTGTAGCTAAGAATTTAATGATGTTGATGATCTAAGTAATGCTGGAAGCAATGCTTGTGTTGGACTATTCTGTTCTGTCGTTTAATCTTTAGCCCCCCATAAGCGCACTGATGAAAAATCAGATTTCTTTACTGATGAAAATAGAAAGTTGCGCCCTCACTGCAGTAGCACAGTAGCACAAACCACCAAGGACGCCTGCGGTGGGGGGCAAGGGGGGCAATTGCCCCTCCTGCCCTTATCCAAGGAGGGGCAAGATGTGCCCTCAGAGTCAGAGACAACAATTATTTTGAAAATAGCTTTAAAGTTGTCTGATAAATATTGTAGAATAGAAGAAAGGCAAGAAAGGACCATAATATATTGATTTCATTATTTGTTTCTGGGTCGAGGGAAAATCAATGTGAAACTTGTCGCCCGTAATTTTTCAAAAATTATTGAACAGAGAAAATAGTTTTTCGAAAACCAATACCAACACCTTATTGCTCAACTCTATGACTCTAAATGCATAAGAATTCTTCAAATAAAGAAGATTGCTCTTGCAAAATTGAGTAAATCTTAATCAGTTTTATTGTCAATGAAAAAATTTAAAGGGCGTTTCCCACGTTTTCCAGGCTTCTGAAGGGCGTGGTAACTTAAAATTGGCCTTCTTCAAACCTTTGCCCCCTTGCCCTCTATAAGTGCAGGCGTCCCTGCAACCGCCCTCATTTGCTCATTTTTGCATGCGCGTGCGCTGCTACGTCATAATTGAGGCGGGCGAGTGGCAACGAGCAACGGCGGCATGGCATGGGAAGGAAGATCTTTGTCCTCCACAAGCCAAATTTTGATCCACTGGAAAAAAAAGTAAGTATTATTGGGTTGATTTCTGATAAATAATAATCAATTTTACTCTCATTAATTGAGCAAAGCTTATAGATTCTATCAGTGTGAGATTAAGCCCTGTTTTATGGAACTGCCTTTGTTTTCATGATTCACATTCACACTGAAAACGGACGAATATTCTGTTGTGATGGGCCTAAGTCTAGGGGAAGAGGAACACGTTGATGCTGTCGTGTTTTCCTTGTTTTTGTCTCATTTTCTCAGGTTAGATTAGCTTGAAAAGAATAGTTTTACTTTTTTAGATTTGAGTTAACATTTTTTGTTATCTTCCTTGCAAAAATGATTGATTTCTAGCTATAACTTTCAGTGTGCAGTTTGCTGTGAGGTTTAATTCAATTCAATCGTTTCTTTTTTTGTGTCTTAGCTGTCAACAAAATGGTGTTGACGACTTCAGCTGCAAAATACAACAGGAAGCACCCCAGAAAAAGAAAAGGAAAACGGGGAAGAAAGAAAGGTTGGAATAAACAAAAGATTGAAGAGCAAAAGCAGCAGACTGCAAATGAGAATGCTGAAAAAGATCAACCAAACCAGGCCCAGCCAGAAGAAGCAAGTGGAGAGGACATTCCTTTATCAAGCTTGGTTGTTGGTAAGAGTGATAAAAATCATACTATAATGCCACAGGCAACTGATACTTTTTCAAGTCTGAAGTCAGCTGAGGATAGGCCTAGAGAGAATAAACAATGCTCCAAGAATTATGCAGAATTAAGTGATGATCTGTCATCTGTGTCATGTCAGGCAGGAAATTCAATCAGCAATGATATTCCTTCTGTTAGTCCCTTAAAATCTCAAATGAAAAGTGCATCTCTGGCGCAAGTATTGATACAATAAACATTGCCCATGCACAGGAAATGCTAAACAACTTCAGCAGCACCTCCAAATTTTCACCAGTGAAAAGTCTTCCACAAACCCTTATTGAAAACAACACATCAATCAGTGGGAATACTCCAACTCAATCCTGCAAAATTTCACCACTCAAGACTTCAGATAATGTTGGCTTGTCTATTTCCCCAAACAAGAGCCTTGGCTCAGACGCTGTCTCATCATTAGACATTGGCAATAATGAGCATATTGAGATACCTATTATATTGATTAAGCCAAACTTTGAGTCCAGATCACGTCAGTACAAATGTGTTGTGTGTGGTAACATTGTTGACAAAATAAGTCAGTATGAAGACCACTGGATAACACATTTTAAAGAAAATGACCTGTCTACCACAGAAGTATCACAACCACAAAATCAGATAGCTTCTACAGTATATGAAACTGTTGTTTCTTCCTTGGGAGCTGGAAAGAGTGCCAATAATGGTAGTTTTACTATCTTATCAAAGGAAATAGTTGATGTTGGCAGTAATGGATTACCTGGACCCTCTAGTGTTGATGTTTCTGTCAGTGAGCTGACTGGCTCTATTGGTTTAAGCCAGAATAATCTGCAGTCTGAAATAGTTATTGAAGAAGGTAACCGCGATGATACCTCTATAAGTACCAAAGGCTCTGCTCTTGCTGGCATGAGTTTTGATAAAATTGGTCATAAAAGGCATGGAGATTCAGTAGAAAATGGTCTGACATTGCTGAAAAAGAAAAGCAGGACTGATGATGAGAACAAAACTATTGATGTTAGTAAATTAGCAAGCATGTTGAACATTGAGGATGTGATCTCAGAAGAAGTAGTCAGCTCTCAGGAGTATAACACTGATTCTCCATTATCTTTACAAGAAGAAGTTGTTTCTGATGATGTGGAATCTCAAGAGGAGAATGAGGATGCACTGAATGGGGTTAATAAGTCAGAATCTGAATCTGAATTAGAATCTGATGAAGACGAACAAATTGCTCACATGAATCAGTTGATTACTTTGGCTAATGACTTAGAGAGCCGTCTCAAAGAAGAAAGAGGTAGTGGGGTAACAGAGTTGTCTGCTGCTGGTCAAAATCCTGTTAAACAGCAGCGGAATTCAATGCCATTGTCCTATAGGATTGAAAATGAGACAAATGCTGAGGACAGTGGGAATGTATTTGTCTGTAACCATTGCCAGAAAACATTCAAGAACTTTTCATCATTAAAAAGGCATCATGATTGCATTCATGTTGACATCAATTCAAGTGGCTATGAATGTGACATTTGTGGCAATAAATTCCTAAAACAGCTTCACCTACACAATCACAAGCTAAGAATGCATAACAAGTCAAATGGCGTGAATTTCTTTCAGTGTGATCAGTGTGATAAGGTTTTCCAGCATGTTTCCAATTTGAGAAATCATAAGCGTAGACACACAGATCAAAGACCCCATAAATGTGTTATTTGCAGAGCTGCTTTTAAAACAAAACCAACATTAAAAAGCCACATGATTGCAGTACATCAGAAAATGGTCACCATGAAGCACAAGTGCCCACATTGTTGGTGGGCAAGCAATGATGAATTGAATTATAAGCAGCATGTAGCAAATCATGAAGGAAACAAAATGCCCTATGATTGTGATGTCTGTGGTAAAGTATTTGGCACCAAATCTAATTATAGACTTCATATGAGGCTTCATGATGATGAGTATGCAATTACTTGTGAATACTGTGGGAAGGATTTCAAGCAATCTGGAAATTATAAAAGACATGTAATTGCTGTCCATAAGATTCCAAACCCCAAGAAACCATTCAAATGTGATCGCTGTCTTCGTTCATTTTTCTCCAAAGTTGGATTGGATAGACATTATACCTGGCACACACAAGATGTTAATCTTGCTTGCAAGGACTGTGATCAATTTTTCACCAATAAGAATGCACTTGAGATGCATATGCGCATTGATCATCGTGGTATTAGTTTCACATGTCATGAATGTGGCAGAGTTTTTGCCTATGAGGGTAAATACTTGGAGCATATTCAAAAACACAAAAAAGCTTCAGTTACTTATGAGTGTGCAAATTGCGACCGTAAATTCAAATTCCAAAGTGCCTTGGAATTCCATAATTCCAGAAATGAATGCCCAAAACGTAAATGCAAAAGATGCAGAATATACATTCATAATCGTTACTCCGAGGTGCACAAAAGGGAGTGTCATTTGAATATTACATCTACTGTTGATAAATTCTGCTATGTCTGTGGCCTGCACATGAAAACAGTTAGAGATGTATTTCACCATTGTTTAGAGCATGCAGGATTTGGACCAGAAGCAGATAAAGATGGCCAGGAAAACCAGTCAAATGAAGAGGCCTTTTCCGCTACAAGATGTCAGATTTGTGGGCAGAAATTCCATGTGTTGTCACAACTAGTTGATCATATTGTTAACCATGAAATAAGTGAAGAGAATCCTGTTACTTGTGATGTGTGTTTGGGAATGTTTGTTGTTCCTGAAGTTTATATTTCACATTTAGGAAATTGCTTTGAAGTCACAAATGCAGCGGAAAATGAGAATTCTGGTTATTTTTATGCTGATGACATGGGACCTGCAACTATGGTTGCCATGAAAGATATAGATAAAGCAGAGAATAATGACAACTCTGAGAACTCATTGGGAAATTCTAAGGATGAATCTGAAGCTGTAATCATCCCTGAGAAGAATAATAAAGAGGAAATTGATGGAGAAATAATTTGTGTTCTATGCTTCAAGATTTCTGCAAAGGTCCATGGTATAAAGCATCACCTATTAACTGCCTGCCCTTCTCTCATCATAAGCAAATGCTGGAAATGCCATTCATGCTTTGACTCAAACCTTGAACTTCGAGAACACTGGCTTACTACAATGGCAAAGTGTTCCCCTAGTGAAATCAATGAGCCCTTACATCTATCTAAATGTGAACAATGTGATAGAAAGTTCAAGGATGACCAATCAAGAGATACCCACATGCAGGAATTCCATACTGTTGGCTCGTTTGATTGTGATGAATGCAGTGAGGAGTTCTCGTTTGGTTATCTTCTAAAGCTACATAAAAGAGAAGCTCATTTGAAAAAAGCAGGCCAATTTTCCTGTATTGCTTGTGACGACAGCTTTACTAAATACTCGACACTTGAGGCTCATTTAAAGATACATCAACAAGCTGTAGAAGAAAGTAGAGAATCTAGTACAGAGAAGCCCCCAACTTACAAGAAAGCATCAGATGAATTGGTCTGCTTACATTGTGACCGTGTATTCGTGACTGATGAGCATTTGAAGAATCATCAGGCAGTTGCCCATGGCATTGGTGAAAGTAACATCGTGTGTAACATCTGCGACAGGCAGTTTGCAACGAACACCAATCTAAAGGTACATCAGCGGACGCATACCCAAGAAAAGCCGTACCAATGTAGCAAGTGTCCAAGGACTTTTTCTCAGTCGTCCAATATGAGGAGGCATTTGTTGACACATGGTAAAGAGCCAAAAGAAACAAAGTAAGAAGAACGAGAGATTGAGACGTCAATAAAAGGTAAGCGTACCATGAGGTATTCATGTCTGATTTTCAAGTGGTACTCTATGCTATAACCCAAATTAAAGGTCATGCCTTGTGGTAAGAATGGCCAAATGGCGAGTTTCATGAAATGAAGGACTGAAGTCAAACTTTGATTAATGAAGGACGGCTTAGATTAACCATTTTTGCTAGACTCACGACACGAGTCTCTAGTTTATGCTACCCTTATTTTGATTTGTCACTCCTACAGAGCGATTGTAGAAAACAACAACATTAACATCGAGCGAAGTAGTTGGACTTATGTAGTAAGTCTACCCTTTGCTACGTTGTGGTCCCCTTCTGCTAAACGTAGCTGGCCTTTGATTTTGATGTGGGCAGACTCCAAAAGGCCTGTTCTGTGTATAGAAAGAGTTTGTGTTCTCACTTGGACTCTTCAATTATTATTATTGGTCTTACTGCTGTTTCCCACTGGCTGTTTTGTGTTACAAGTTTTTGATAAGGAACACCTTCGTAAAGAACTCGAGGCTGACAATGCCCAGAAAATTAAGGAACTTCGAAGCTCGAATGAAAAACTACTTTTTTCAACGCTCTCCCCCCAGGCTTCTACTTCGCCCAAGCTAATTTGTAGCTATTTAAAAAACCACTACCAGTTCAGTTTCATTTTCTGACTTTTGCATTTCAATCTACATCTGGGTATGAATTCCACCTTAGATTATCACCCTAGATAACCTATGTGCACAACAGCGGTGGCTGTGCAGTACAGCGGTGGTTGTGCAGTGCAGCGATGGTTGTGCAGTACAGCGGTGGTTGTGCAGTACAGCGGTGGTTGTGCAGTGCAGCAGTGGTTGTGCAGTACAGCGGTGGTTGTGCAGTACAGCGGAGAGATATCAGCAGTACAGCGGGGGGATACCATGAGTACAGCGGTGGATGTTCAGTACTGCACATGCACCGCTGTACTGCACATACGTTATCTAGGGCGACTATTGTTTCATATTTCAGACGTTTAAACTAAGCGGAGTTTTGATGGAAAAGTATACCCTATCATGCTTCCGCTGTTCATCGCAGCTTTCTAATATCCAATTCCAACTCTTTATTGTCTTTTGCAGATGACGGAATCTCAGCGTTACTGGACGTCATTTTCATTCAGCCGGATGAGTGTATCAAGTAAGACGTTTATATGACTCTTCTATACATGCCGATATAGAGCTGTGTCATTTCTACTATAAGGTAGGCGTCTTGTGAATAATAGTCGTTGAACTATGATATATACCAGTTAACCGGTTTCAGAGACTGAACTCACTAACTTTGGTTAACTCTTTTTAGTAACAATAAACCATTTTGCACGTTTTTCTTAAGCTTTATATATAAGAGTTTGCTGTCAAATTGTATCACAACCATAGACTTATTACCCGGGTGCCTCCTTTCGCAAACAGCAACAGCAACAATAACCCTGTGACAGTCATCACATCACGGCTAAAAGCTAGCTCCAATTTAGGCCAGTTCTTATCTAGTTTAAGCTGTTTTGGGGATGGTCGTTAAGTTGGAAGCGATAACTGGGACTCATGTAATAAGTCTACCGCAACCAAATACCACAGTCTGAATAGAATTTGATTGCAGATTGCAGTTAGCTGAATGCCACATTGTGGTTGTGCCACTTAAGTGTAAATATAAAACTGAAACGTTGTTCTCAATCTCAAACAAAATAATGATTTTTCGTTTGGGCACAACACACAAATATGAAAATTTAAAATATTTAACATTTAAAATATGAAATATATATGTAATATACAGCATTGCTTGTCAAACATATTTTGTTTGTGAAGAGCATGAAGTGTTTTTTAAGTTTTTCAAGTTGCTTAGAACATTTTACTTTGCGAAACATATTTTGTGGCTTGGCCAAGCGGTCAAGCATTGTTAAGCTATTCAAAGATTTTTGATAAACAATGTTTCAGCATTTGTCCAAAGCCTAAGATTGGTACCCTTAAGGATCGATGTTGATTTTCCTTACCGTAATAGACCCTAGATAGGAACATAGATCGTAAATCCGATGAATTGTTTAGCGGAACGCGAAAGAAGCGAATCAATTCGTACTGATTCGCACCAAAATGAAACAAATTATTGGAGACAGTCCCTTGGGAATTTTGGTTGCCAAGTTGTATCAAGGTCACTTTTACTTTCTTTGCAAATTATCTAGATAAATCAAATCAACACTCAAAGTCGTTTATGTTTTGACTAAAAGAGTATATATTTTCAAACTATTGCTGCGTTTGCACTTCAGTAGATTGGTCTGTGTTATTTACTCGAAAAGTTTTGTTGAAGTTGAATTAACTGCATGTGCAATGTGCTATTTTACCTACCGTAGATCTTTCCTTTTGTTTGGGGCACAAGGTCCAATTGGGCTTACCTATGGCCTATAGCTACAGCATGCTGTATATACATAAAGCACATTGCGTCACAGACTACTGTACCATATCATCTGTACGTGTGGCTGTTTTCTTTTATGAAAATGCATCGCCTGCCTCAAGCGGTCTTTGGGTGCCTGCGCAGAAAAAGAAATAAAAAGTCTTCGTTTTACCGCCGGCGGCAATACTTGTATCTGCCTAATAAATTTCCATGTTCAGCGAAATCTCCGAAAAATGAAATACTGGGAGAACGATATGGAAACCACTCTGACTGCGGCAGACTGAGATGACGACAGTTGCCTACTCCAGACCCCCCCCCCCCGGTAGACCGATGGACACATTTGCCTTAAAGTTACGTTCAACACCAGACTCAAACATTTTGTTTCCGATGAGCCTAACATAACCAAGCCCTATCGCCTACAGCGAACTTTTGAATTCAGACAGTTCTTAAAGCTAATGATGAAGCAAAGACCCAATCAGCTTCATGGCGTTGAACAGCAAAAATCAAATCATCGGAGTAGGTTTGAATTTTTTAATGTACGTTGATGGACACTGCAGCGTTGCTGGTCAAAACGACAGCATGCGATCAGAGATGAAATTTGGACCCAGATTTTCACAAGGGGTAGAAGATGGTAAGAGACCGTTTGTTTCTATTTACGGTATTTACGATGTATTTACCGACATTGGAATTGTGGCGTCGTAGTCCGGGTGCTGGCGGCATGACTTACTTGCAATTTCGGCGGGACTTCATTCTCAAAATACATCAGCGGACGCATGCCCAAGAAAAGCCGTATCAATGTAGCAAGTGTCCAATGACGTTTTCTCAGTCACCTAACATGCGGAGGCATTTGTTGACACATGGTAAATTCATTTTTGTGTGTCTTTGGAACGGCAAAAAGCGAATCCCATTCTTATCTGGTGTTCTGTTCCCCATTCCCAGGGGACAAAATCCCATTCCCAGTACATCTAATCCCATTTTCTTAGCCCCAAATCAGGCAAATCCCATCCCATTTTACCCCTTCAGGACCCTCTATTTAGTCATGGATTTTGTATGGGGGGTACTTCATTGTTCAAGAGACTAGACGTGCCGCCCGGTTTTTCCAAACCCACTCATGTCTACCGATAAATTCTGTTACTCGTGGTACCCATGTATAGAAAGAACAACGAAATTTTTTACCCATTTGTACCAATATCTCAAATATTTGAACCCAATTTAACGTCTGAGTCAACTCTAAATGCGGCGAAAAGGCCTTTGCGCTTTTCAAGACAATCCATGTTTTTATCAAAGTTTTTATCAAAGTTACTACCCATGTCTAGAGATTCTTTTCGAAAAATTATTCCATATGTAGGGAAATTGGCGCTGAAAAAGTTACCCATTTGGGCGGCACGTCTAGTATAACGAACAATGGAAGTACCCCCCCCCCCGGGTTTTGTATATTTGCACTTGAATAGATGCTCAGTATTTTCTTCTGATTTGTGGACTTGCTCAAGTCGTATTTGACAAAAATGAAAGGACGACTTGTACTGAACAGCTCACAATTGGATAGGCGGGTGCTTTTTGTTCCGGGCAACTGGCACCTTAAAATTTTAAACAATAGCGACAATAATAGACAAGATACTGATATTGTTTTTTCTTTCTTGCGGTTGGGTCCTATTACAAACCTTGTGGTTAAGCGGGGTCTACACGTCTTAGGCATAATGAAATCGAAATTGAAATCCCAGATTCCAGACAATTTCAAGGCCGCTGCAACTCAACTCGAAGTCGCAAAGATTTGTGCAACAGTGATCGCAAGAAAAAGATGGTTGATGAATTGATTTCGTATCAGAAAGCAAAATCTGAAGATTTCGATGCGATTGAAGCATTTCTACTCAAATATTTTGTTCCCAATCAGTCTACCAACCAAGCCTTAGCAATTACAGCGACATTTGAATATAGAGATTTCTTAAAGCCAATAATAGAGCAAAATTTAAAAGACCCAATCAGCTTCATTGCGTTGAACAGTCAAAACCAAATCATCGGTGTAGGTTTGAATAGTCTCGTATACCTTGATGGAAATTGCAGCGTTGATGGTGAAAACGACAGCATTGAAAATGGAAAGCAAGCGTTGGATAAAGTTCCATGTAATCTCAGCTCAATCGAAATTTTGGAGATTTATTTGGATGCCATTTCTGCTGGTTATCATAGATTGATTCCAGACAATTGCAAGAAACTTATAAAAATTGCCCTATTATGTGTAAATACTGATGAATATGGTCGACGTGGGATAGCGAGGGAGCTTATAAAACTATCAATGGAAAAAGCTATTGAGTTTGGTTGTGAGGGAGCTTTAACAGACGCAACTGCTCGAGCATCTCAGAATTTATTTCGGAAGGAAAACTTTGAAGTTTTAAAAGTAATCGAGCATGAAGATTTCTTGGAAGAGAATGGTAAACAATTAATTGTATGCAAAGATGGGACTGTTCAAGGACAGCTCATTTTTAAGAGACTTTCTAAGAAACTATGAATTTCATAGTATGAAATATAATAATAATGAATTTGGATAAATGGGCTGAAGCATGTTTTGTCTGAAATTTGTTAGTCAAGCAAATTGTTTTACCGTTTGGTTTCGTCACAAAACATTGCTTGTCAAACATTGTTTGCTTACGTTAAGAAAAAAGGGTTTTGAAGCTTTTCAGAAACAAGTATTTAAAACATGGTGCAACAAATTTATATCATCTTTGCTTGTCAAGGGCGACGTCGTTAATGACGTGGCGAAATGGTGAAACATTGCCTATGAAGCAAATTGTAAATGTTTGACCAACTATGCTCGACCGTTTGGCTAGGACTTGGTATAAACTTGTTTTTTCAATGACTTCAATGAGCAATTGCTCAATAAGCAACTAGGGCTGAACTGACATGAACAATAAGCAACTTGGGACCTCAATTGAGTTACTGCCATTACTGTAAGCAACTAAAAAGCTGTAGCATTCATTTCTACATATATATGTTGATTTGGAAAGATACACTTTTTTCAATAAGCAACTGGACTTTGGTCCAGCCCTCAAGAGTTGCTTAACATTTCTAGTATTTCATCCCTCGAGAGAATGACTGTTACCCCCTAAAACCTCTTATTTTGGCTCTTTTCTGGTTTTTCAATGCAATTGACAAATTTGCAAGGATGTACTGTATGAAGAAAGCTATTTCACCAAATATTTTAACAAAATCTCAGCTTTAGTTGCTTACTGACCAGTTGCTTATTAAAAAAAGTGTATACAGCCTTTAGGTAGCGTGTGTCCACTCACTTTCTCTTCAAAAGTCTTGAGTCGGAGGCCTAACAGTTGATGATTTTCACCCGTGAAGTCAAGCCAGAAGTGGTTGTTAGCTATAAAAATGTTAAGCAACTTTTAAGCAACTTTGAGTCTGAAATGTCCAAAATTATAAGCAACTTTGAGTTGCTTTGTGAAAAAATGTATATTTTTCCATCGGCAACATTACTTTGTCGGGGAAGGGTCCTTTTCTGTTCAATGAATTTTCAGCTGGTTTTCATATTTTTTGCGATTGATTGTCGTTTTGCCATCAACGTGTCCTTTAATATTAATGAAAAAATCAACCATTATACGTCAGTCAATAGATTCTTTAGGTATCTTGCTTTCTGTATTCTACGAAGTTTGCGAACAGTGCAGATGTTGCAAGCCAAACACGCGGCAAAACAGCACACAAATTACGTTAGAATATCATTATCTTTACTCATTAGATCAGTTTGAAGCTTGCTTTTTCTGAGATTTTCCAGTTTGGAGTCAGCATCATGATGTGAACTTTGCAAAAACTCGAACTTCTCAGTGCTCTTTTCTCCGTCTTGCTGTTTTTTTGGCTGACTACGTCATACCCTGATATCGAGTGTATGGCTTGGTCCTACACAGTAGATAACTTCACTACATAGCTAGCCTTGTTCAGTAGACGCTGCCTGCTCTGATGTTTCCACGAATTTTATATGGTAAGTTTCTAATTGAAATTTTGTAAAAGATTTCGGGGTTTCTTAAAGCAAATCTTCATTTTCACTAGAGAATAAAATGTAAACTTAATACAGCCTTGAGCCCCAGGTCGAATGCACTGCACTTCTGACTGAACAACAATGAAGGGGCTCCAGGGGACATGGGAAAATGCGAAGCCCAGGGCATAAGCGAACATAAAGTTTAAAAAGAAACAAGGGCAAATCGGGAAACAGGAATCAGTTCTTATCTTCCCTACACGTTTTTTTTATATAAGGAACACCTTTATAAGGAACTCGAGGCTGAAAATTCCCAAAAATTAAGGAACTTTAAGGAACTGCCGAGGCTCGGATGAAAAACTAAGAATAATTGTTTTCGAGAACAAGACGATTTGTGCAAAAGAATAGCAGAATAATAATGTATTTCCCATCGTTCTTCCAAAAAGACTCCATTTATATTTAAAGTTAGAGAATGAAGCAAATTTATATGAATTCGCTGTTAAAATTAGTATTCAAACAAATCTCTCGGCACGGAACAGTATAAGGAACTTCAGCCTCATTTTGTTGAAAAATTAAGGAGCTCCAGCCTCAACTCAGAGATAAGGTTCCTTATAAAAAGAAACGTTTATCAATCCGGTTGACTTGAAGTCTGAAAAATAATCCTACAAAACTTCAGGAAGGAAGGGAATTTTCACAACAACTACAACAACAAGATTTAGGTTCAGGAACAAGGGAGCATGTAACCCCCCCCCCCCCCAACGACCTTCAACGATCAACAGTTTTGCAACAAAACTTAGGTCACCCCTAAACTGCAGTAGAACCAAGATTTTTAAGAAACGGGCTTCAAAAGACTTTCGATGCCTTAAAAAAATCATTCTCCTCTTACATGCCTTAGTCTTTGATCCAGTGGGGGTACTTGCCTAAGATTCGGATAAGGATGTGCCGCTCAAGAAAAAAAATACCTACCCATATTTATACCGAATTCCTGAAAATTTATACCCAAAATTATACAAAAATATTAACCCTTACACTATTTTATATGCTAAAATCTACTATAATATGTCAATTCGAATCAAACTTCAAGAAAGTTCAAACAAGCGAGTATAAGACCGTTATTTAGAAATTTGGTACCGATTTTCGAAAAATCGATACCCTTGCTTTTACCACTTCTCCAGAAAATTAGGCCCCATGTTTATACCAAAAATCGTGAAAACGGTACACTATTTGGGCGACACGTCCCAAGTACCCAAAATATATTAAGTACCCCCCTGGGGACTTTGAAAAAAGTGCCCCCAAAAGAAAATGTCACACCAATCGTTGTTCAGCGAAGGGAGGGGTAACCAATTTAAAATTAGCACACTCCAGTACCCTCCTGGGGACAAAGCTACACCTCATAGCATAATTATGTCGCATCATAATGCACTACATTGATTATGATCTCACATTGCAAAGCCCCACCCTGTGCCTTCGTGGAAAAAATATTTGTGAAAACAATGCGGTGCCGTGAGGTCAGAAGCAGGTAACAGTATTTTTGGAAACCACTCTTTGAGAAAGAATAGCATGAGTTATTCTACTGACGTCTATTCTTAGTTTCCAAATATTTGATGAATTCAAGTTTACAAAGATTATGACAGAGTTTTTGTAAAAATAACTCCAGCAGCACTTTTGGTGGCAAAACTTTGACGTCAAACGTGGAATCTGCAAAACAACCTCACGTGGCATGAAAAGACATGCAAGTCATTCAGAGAGTGGAATGATATTTTACGACTACAGTTGGACGCATTGAACGTCGCTGCTGTTAAACTCCATTGAAGGTTATCATTATCTTGCTTGAATTCGCCTTCCGTTCTTTGTCACTTAAAGTTAATTAGCTAGTTAGCAAACCAGAAACTTGGTTCGTTAGTTAGTTAGTTTGACATAGCTTACTTATTAGTTAGTTTGTTAGTCAGTTACGTATAGTTTGTAAGTTCATTAGTTGGTTTTAATTAGTAAGTTGGTAAGTTACTTAATTATTGAGCTTCTTGGTTAGTCAGTCAGAAAGTGAAGTTAGTAAGTTAGTTAGATAGTTACTTACTTGGTTAGTTAGTTAGTTAGTAAGTTAGTTAGTTAGTAAGTTAGCTAGTTAGTTAGTTAGTTAATTAGTTAGTTAGTTAGTTACTGAAGTTAGTTAGTTATAGTTAGTTAGTTAGTTAGTTTGTTAATTTTAGTTTGTTAGTTAGTCAGTTAGTTAGCTATAGTTTGTTAGTTAGTAAGTTAGTTAGATAGTTATTTACTTGGTTAGTTAGTTAGTTAGTTAGTTAGTTAGTTAGTTAGTTAGTTAGTTAGTTAGTTAGTTAGTTAGTTAGTTAGTTAGTTGAGAAGGTATAAAGTTAGCTAGTCAGTTTGTCATTCAGTCAATTAGTTAATTAGTTAGTTGGTTAGTTCTAAGGTTTAAGCGGATGCATTTGTTCAATTTTCAGGATTTCGAATGTTGTATATGTTAACCAGACTGAAAGAATTAATGATATTAAAAGAACATACCATATTATACATGAAATATTACTTTTATTTTTATCCTTTGAATGTAGTGTCCTATTTCAATATAAGGGTCGCTTATTCGTTGGATGGCAGCGCTGAAAGAATTCCCTCTTGTATATACAGGTTATTCATTGTACCATATGATTGTACTGTACCTGTATAGCTGTGTTTTTTGTTTACGTACAGATAAATAGAAAAGTCGAATTTATTTGCTTTTGGTGCATACATTAAACCCTGCATTTGAGGAAACGCGGTCAACCTCGCTTATAAATATGTTGAGTTTTTTGACAACAAAGAAACCGATGCAGCGTTTCTTGAAATCATGATGCACCTGTTGCACAGAATAGGGATAAGAACGCTGAACCCCGGCTTTAGACTTATTACATTCGTCATAGCCTACGTTCCCCTACACCCCACCACCCCGCTTCAACAGCTCTCTGCTTCTTCTCCACTCCTAGGAAACAGCAATTTTGCTGCTGAGCTGTTGTAGGTGTTCCCGAAAGAGTGGGAGGAATGTTATAAGTCTAACCCGATCTGCTGAATTGTGAAAACGAAAGACTCTAAAAGGTGACATACAGGAAATTGCTCCGTCGCTAACGATTCGTAGAATATTCAAAGTCTGCTTTCGCAGTGAAGACTGCTCCCAGAGACTGGAGGTTTAGTAGACTTTTTGCATTCCTCCCACTCTTTCGGAAACAGGCACAGCAACTTCTAGAGATTTAGAAGAACTTTAAATCCTGCCATCGCCAAGTTTACCGTTTTAGAATTCCATCTGAAATATCTACAAATTAGAAGTCTTTGAAACTCAATATTCTTCCGCATAACTCACCCAAACAGAATTGGTACCAGTTGCTGCGCCAGTTTCCACTAGGCTGGTTTTTCCTCGCGCAGCGGAGCGGCTATTGTATTTGCGTTGTTATTTCTGACAATGATCGCTTGTTATTTCTAAGCGCCTATCTACGCGCGTTTTTTGAAAGTTTGGTTGACTTAAACTTTTCCGCGGCGTCCTACGGCGCCTGCAAATCAAATCGCTCGAAAGCTTTTTACGCAACTGAAGCACGTTTATGTGCCTGATTTCCAGTGAAAATTGAAAATCTTTTTAAACGCTTGAAACGTTTCAAAAACAATTGCCGCTCTGCTGAGCTGCGCGCATAAAATCAGGCCTAAAACTGGCCAGACATGAAGTACGGAGACATGTACTGTGCCAAGAACATTTATCCTTTGAGTGCTGGGGCTGGTGGAGCCGAGCCGCTTCAAACTTTCAAATAAAAATCGTGTACTGAATTTATTGATTGTCGGGTTGGTTTTCTCAATCAGAGTCCCTTTTCTAAGGCAGCAATTGACGTGGGCAAATCATGTCTATCAGAGGTCAAATGGAGATAGGGCAAGAAATGTTACTTTTCACCAGACAGACAGATAAAGTAGCTTTATCTCTCCGATTTTCACAAACGTAATACGATTTGTCTGTATATAGTATTTAAGAGTTTTAAAATAATTTAAGATATTTTCAAGAACTGATGAGATTTTTCGCATTGATCAGCGTGTTGCGACAAAGCACCTATCTCGATGTGCTGTTCTAATTCATCATCTTTTGATAACCTCTTCTAGGGTACTAATGAGATAAAGTAAAAGTTGATTAGGCAAGAAAACGTATCAATTGAGATTTCAGGCCTAGAAATAACAATTGAGACGGTTTTATGGGTATATCATGATACTAATAAATTGACTCTGAATCAGTACTGAGTTGTTAATGACGAATTGGCTCCTAATTTATTTAAACTGAAGGGTCATCAGTGTTAAGTATTACCATAGCATTACGTGGTTAAAAGAATTTCATTTCAAACTTCACTTGACTCTCTTTGTTTTATGACATGCATTCCATTTGAATCAAACTCAGGGTTTGGTCCCGGCTTCAGCTAGGCGCAGTGCTTCCACTCCAAATTGGAGGATGTCGTCACTGAATCCATTCTGAATCTGATTTCCGAAGCATTCTTTATGAATGTAACAACAGGAGGACAAAATCGTCTTTGAATTGTCTTGAAATCCTCCCATTTCAAGCCCTTTGCTTACGAAAAACGTGTAAAATAACTGAAGTCTTCAACAGAAAGAATAAGATGGGCTAAAAAGACTTGGGAACTATTAATACCTTTCAAATCTTAAGCCTTTTTTGCCCCAAGGTTCTATCCCCAATGACAGGGATGAAAGAACAATTCGCTAGTTACAGAAGTAACCTGCATGTCCCACTTTGAGCATAAGCGTTAGGGGGCTTTAAGGGCAATTCTGTTCAAACCAGTGTCTGTTGTCTGTTGTTGGTGGTAAAATTTTCCGTTACTCGTTACTGCCTTTATCTGAAGTTTGCTGTTTGTTCGAAGGGGCTGTCCGGGGCTGTCTGTGTCGTGGTCTAATCCAACTGGGTTGTGGAGATGGAGCTCAGCGAGATCGAGATCGGGAGTTCGAGCCCCAGCTACGGTAGCGTCACATCTGCGCTCGAGTTTGCGCATGCACAGTATCTATTAACCAGTATCAAAGTTTCACGTATTTTATAAGAAGGTTTTCATAAAAAAGTCGTACACTGCTCCTCAATAAGTTAAGTAAGGGAATACCAAAGGTTACAAAATAGGTCAGTTTTTCCTATGAAAGTGGTTAGGAAATTTGAGTGCTGAAATTTTGGTCGAAACTTTCTTATCACAACTATGGTTTTCGCATTTTACAAACCTTTCCAACCGATTACGATTCTTTTAGATCGCTTACGTATTTTTGCAAAAGTTGTTGGTCCTATTTTGGCAAAAATCTAAAGCTTAGGATTTTTCTGTTTTTTTTTTTAATTCTTGTTATATTCTTGACGTCAAAATACGTCATCACAGGATTGGTTATTTGTCATAAATAAATTCCGCAGTATTTTTCCATTACATTTTTGAAAGCGAAGGCCAGTTAGTTTGACATTGTCTAATTTCTATTTGAGATCATATTTGAATTCAAAATCAAACTAATTGCAGACCAACAAAGAGTTGGGAACAGGAAAAGTGGGGGCAGAAAAGAACGAGTCAGCGCCAGTGATCAGGAGGCTCACTAATTGGATTGTGAAGTTGTGCAGTGCAGAAAATTACTTTTGAGCTAAGAGGCAAGTAGAATAACTATTAGATGTAATTTAGCGAACTCATACGTTATACTGTATGTAGAGCCAGTAACTTTCTTACATTCTTCATGACTACAAAAACTTTTTTGTGACTTTCCTAGCAAAAATTGTGGACTGCAGTATTTCTGTTTATGCACAGTTAAAGGCGCTGCAAAAGTTGCACAATTGCACAAATACCATGTTTTCAATAAAAAGTAAAAATACCTCTCGTTTTTGAATAGCAAGATGAACAACTGAAGTGAAGAAGAGCGAAAATAACGTGAAAATCAAAAATCCTTCCCTTCACTGAGTGTGAGTAGACACACTCAAACCACTGGTATTTTTCACGTTATTTGATTATACAATCGTCAAGTGAGAACCATATCGATGACACGATCGTAGAATTTCCGTGTAGGAAATTTCTGTGAAGTGTTTGAGGAAATAAAGTGTACTTTAGGAAACAGAAGGAAACCCCGTTTCACAATTGCAAATGACGCGACCCCCGGTTTGTTGTTGTCGCATGCCAACAGAATTATAACGTCAGAGCTCAGTTCATATGGGAAAGATTTTTATCTGTTTCGGAACGAAAATTGTGAGTCAAAGTGAAATAGTCTATTAGAATTTCTTGGAGCCTTTTCCTGTTTATCTTTCTAGGTCATACAGATTATAATTATTTCTTTATGGTTTATAAAGCACAGATGATTTCTTAGCCTGTGGTATACGCAAGTGAACATCCAGTCAGACCGTTGAAGGGCCTAACCTATCCTAACACATTTTCCAAGAATTTGTTCGAGGTGATAGAGACGCACTAAAAGCAAAATGATAACAGCTACACCGAATTCAGTTCGTTGGGATCATGTCAATCGAGTTACATATCGTTTTCAAGCCTTGAATTTTCAGAGTGATGGTAAGTATAAGAGTTTCTTTTGAGTTTCTTTATTTTCGAACTTGTTGAAATAATTTTTGTGTGGTGACAAGCACGTTACATGCCAACGCACATCAACAATATTTAGAATTTTCTCATGCATTCTTCGTCTTTAATCCTGTATTTTTTCATTCACCAATCCCACTAAAGCGTATTTATTTATCTTATATAACAAACACATAAAAAACAAATTAGTTTGATGCTAATTATTCATAGTTAGGGAACCATGTTTGTGAGTATGGTCGAAAAATGCTATAGTTTAGCACGTTGGCCTGCTTTCATTTTAATGACTTGCAGTTTTATTTTCATTTACAATGCCCTTTTTCAAAACCTGCTGTTTAATGATAACCATAAATTGATGTTTGAAATTTCCAGGGAATATTAATGTACTTTAAAATAATGAATTTTTTTCTATTGCGAGCAGCTAGAACGAGGATTAAAAATTTCTTTTTCATTTCCTGACCTTTAAGACCTGTCGATAAGAGACGGGATGTTGCATGAAAAGTTCTATTTTTTCTGAATCTCTGTTTCGCAAAAATAAAGTCTTTAAGGGTTTTCATGAACAACGGCCCAGTTTTATGGCTGGAAATGTCCCTTTTGATTCTTTTTTCAGGAAGACTTGCTTTTGTGACTAAAGTGTTGTGTAACAATCTTAAATCTTTGGGTTTTGAGTGAATAATATCTTCGGATATAGGTCTGCTCTTTTATGGCTAGAAAGCTTTATTTTATAATCCTTCGAATCAACTTTTTGGTTTCCCTCATGTATTTTCAAATGATTCATGACGAATCCTTTTTAACTGTTGACTTTCCAAAGAAGTTTCTGACGTCAGAAGAATACTTTTATTGTTTTGAATTCAAATTCACCGAATTTGATACGACCCGAGTTGAGCGAAAACGAAAACTAGAAGGCTATCAAATTGGTTCGGTGTTGCAAATACATTTTTGAATATCTAAATTTTTGCATATTTGAAGTTGCAAACGTTTTTGTTTCGAAGAGGATTTGCCCTTGTCACTGCAAAAGCACGCCACCACCCACGCTGCCCTTCTCCAAGACTACTGTATGGAGGAATAAAGAGGCCCCTCGCACTCGGGAACGTATTTTTCATACGAAACTCTTTATAAGAAACCCAAACTCTCGAATGGCCGAAAATTTTCGGTACCAAAATCCAAAAATTTTAAGAAACTTTCAGTCCTGAACAATTTTTCTATTTTCGTATAAAGAAATACGTGTACCCTGCTTTAAAAATTCGATTTTCATCCAGGGATCCAGTTGTAGTTAGCTGCACGGCAACTGAGCCAAAATCCCAAATCGCCACACCTAGCCACGCCTTTTTAGTTGACCTCTCTTTGGCGGCTAGCGACGGTCAGAAGACAATTGAGTTCTTCAGCTCAAATGATAGACGTTATTTCAATTTGGGAAACTTTTTTCTAATCAGAGGTTGTGGCAAGTCAAAATAATTGGATTAGTAAGGAATTAAGCTTGGAAAATATTTTTACCCCACCCCACCTTTTGGTGCCTTCTCGTTACGGGAAGATAGAAGGAGACTGGTAGCATTTCCATTTCGAAGGTCAGCCTCGTTTGAGAAATTTTCCAATTTCGTTCTGTCACGTCACTCCAAATTTTGATTAGGATGTTGTTTTGCAGAAAGCAGAAATCAAACAGCACGGAAACCTTAAAAGTAAAGATCCCTAATCCATCTGCAAACAAGGAAATATATCGAATCATGGTCTTTAAGCAAGAGCATTTCATTTTATTTCATTTTGTACGGATCACCATAAACTTGCAAAAGCAAATTGTTTTCCAAGGGCTTAAACCCATTTGTCGTGGAAACCTATCATCTCCAAGACCCAGAAAACCAGATCGACCGCTAATGATTCAAGTTCGTTATTGACTTATTACTGCGGGCCTATTTTTTACAATTTGGGTTTCACGTTGTATTGAGATGCTTTCCAGGAGGCATTTCTATTGCATGAATAATTTAGATCATAATCCTGTTCATTTTGGCCGATCCAAACAGATTTCAATCGGATGGTTTGCAGATTTTATTATTTGAAGAAATCTTCTGCAAATATGGCCTACTGTATTTGATTAGTCGATCAAAACCTCGCTTCGTAAATTCTAACTATTGAAAGTGATAAGCGGGGGAGTGTGCTTGAGTGCGAAATTTTGTAAAAATTCAGTTTAGCGTGCTCTTTATAAGAAGGGTTAGAAATTTTTCAAAAATTGAAGATAAGCGTGCAGAAACGCCATTTTGGAACCTTAGACTGCTCTTTAGTTTGCTAGAGCGCTAGAGTTCTGGCCAGTGATTGCGGAGACCGTAGCTCAAGCGCTCGCGCGGTAAAATAAAGCAATCTCTGGTCCTCATATTTCGGGCTAATTCGAGTTGAAGAAAGAATATTGAAGTTCGAAATCCTCACTTTTGATTGGCTCAAACCATTTTATAAGCGATTTGTCACCGCCAACGGCCGTCCTAAGAGTATGAAAATGAAAGTTGTTATTAGCGCGCGTCAAACACTTCAGTGAAACCGTACGTCTGTGTATTGCCCATGGTCTGTGCATATGGTCTGGGATAAACACAATCTGTACTTAGTCTAGCGGCAGATTTCAAAATAGCTTCCCAACCCCGTTAATCACACTGTACTGAGTGATTATCTTTGGTCATCCTCTTTCGTGGCAAATTATTCTCCATTTACCACACAGGCTGGTCGAGTTTCGTCTTTAATCTCCCAAATATGGTGAAATCTCAACTGAAAATTAACTAATACTTGACGTCACATGGTGTGTGATGATGTCATCGTTGTGTGTGATCTAAAACTCTTGCGAAATCACCATATGTCGAGAAACTGAAATCTAAGTCCTGATTTGACAGCCACAAAATGCTTAGATGAATAGGAAATAAAATACAAAGGTCGCGAATCTTTTGAATTCGATTCAAAGGCAGTACACGTTTTTCTTTTTATAAGAACACTGAAATTGAAGAAAGCCATGAAATGTTCTTAATTTTTCCAATTTGAAGGCTCAAAATGTTCTTAAAATGTTCTTAATTTTCTTGCTTTTTAAAAAGCTGTTCTGCTTCAAATTAGATGGTAATTGCTACAAAAAGGGACGCACATGTAAAAATATCACATAAATGCACAATGATTGATATTTCACCTGTTTTTTAGAGTTGAGAACAGGACAGCGCAACTAAAGAAAGTAAATTCTAATTTTTTTAGCTCTACAAAGCCTTGTAATGTTCTTAGCATGTTCTTAACTTTTTAGCCTCTGAAGCCTTATGTTCTTATATACTTTGTTCTTATAAAAAAAAAACGTGTACTCTGAAGGTGAATAAGGGTCCTAGTCAACTTGTTTTGTGAAGCATATCACATCACTTCTGTGGAAGTCGAAATGTAGGCTCACTACATACGTCTCCAAGACTTATTAGTTGAAGCTCAGTTATCGCTCATGAAACCGAGGCTAACACCAACATGAGATCGTTCACGAATTCAATTGTCATAATCAATTCTATAAGACCCGCTGCCAATCGCTTAGTATGATCTGGAGTGACATATCAATAATAGGAGTGGAGCGTGAACTGGGGACTTGTGTAGCGAGTCTCGTCGTTGAAGCGCTTTAGGTCACGCCCATTGATGGGGTTTTGGGACAATAGCTTTTCTCTCACTTGGCATCTTGGACTCACCTTTAATGCCTTTAAGGATCCATTGCTAGCGTAAATATCATGTACTAGATGGACTCTTCCTGGCCTAACCCCTAACTATCTACGATTTTAATGTTTGATGTTAAGCTACAATAATTTGGTTTAAAATGTTTGTCTGTAAGATAGCCAAAGATGGCTAGATAAAGCTTAAAATTCTAAATAGCTGGTGCAATTTTATCAATATTTAACGAGTTGCGTGTGTTCTGGGTATGATCATTAGAGCGACTGGCAACAAATTTTCTACCGATGTTTCTACTGCACAAACTTAGGTTTCCCGCGCTCGAACCCACGATAACCGAAACTTTAACATTTGCTTTCTGTTGACATCCTGATTTGATATAGGCTACTTGTTTACTATGAGGGCTGCTGGGGGTTGCTGAAGGTCGTTTAGGGGGTTTACGAATTCCTCTCCTTCCTTGAGAAAATCTCTTTCTTCCCTGGAGTTTTGTAGGAATATTTTTCATACTGGTTGTTAAGCGGATTGATAGTAGGGATTTTACCTGGTCTCTCTTTCCCGATGTTCCCTTGTTCCCTTCTAATTTTAGCCACGTTATATTGATTCCTGGTGAGCAGGCCGCAGGCGGTCAGGTCATTTCTTCATAAATAAACGAATGTTTATGAAAATATGCATTAAATGACCTACTTTAAACCTCGCTTTGGAATCTGCCTTTAACGTCAAGGATAAAAACCCGAACGTCTTGTTTACCGCGAATCGACGCAGATGTAAAGAAGCAAACGTCAGGATACGTCATAAGAATATGAACTATCAGTTGTCATGACGTTGTAGCAGTTTAAGAAGTCATTAACAAACAGTACTGAGAATAAATAACCCTAAAGAGCGCCTCTGCTTTTGTATTGCTGTCTTTAAAATGACCCAAGAAACGAAGAAAGAGATTTTTCTAATGGTCGTATGTTTTGCGCTAGATTCGTTACATTAGTCGTAGTTAATATTGCTATCAAAATGAAACGATGAACGATCAGTACAAGACTCACATCTTTTCACTCATTAAAAGTAACAGTTAACTTCTACACTAGTCCTTAAAGCCGATTTGACACGATCAATTTTGTCATCAGATTTTCCATTAGACTTTTTCTTCAGATATCTGATGATATTGTCTGACGAAAAAATCTGATAGCCGTCGGTGTTTACACGATAAGATTTTTCATCAGGTTTTCCATGAGACTTTTTCTTGGTACGTTGTAGTAGACAAAAAGGGGGATTTAGGGGGCATAAGCTTCCCCTTGCTATGGAGCGTAATAGATTTTTAACTCTTAGTGAAATTATTCCACTTCTTCGATACTTGTTAAGTTAATTCAAGACATATGACAAGGACAAAGCTATTAAAAGTTTTTTACACATGCTTTGGTGTACTTGTTTAATCTCTAATATCTTTCTTTTTTAGTTTTAGAAGCTCTTGTCATGAATTCTCCCCCATTAACTCGGTAAGACTTATATTGTTTCTGCTATTCTCTATGACTTTAGATTTTTCCACAAGTGGCATACCACAATTGATGGGATTTGAACCCAGGACTGCATGATCAGAGAGCCAACGACGTTTCCACTGAGCCATAGAACTCAATGAAATCGCCGAGTAACTCTCCGAGTCATACAGCCCCGTTCATGAATGGCAAGTATATATAAATAGTTATGGTGCTGAAGAAGGCTCAATATAGCCGAAACACAAAAATCAAAATGGGATGAGAGCCTGGGGCTGTATGACTTGGAGAGTTACTTGGCGATTTCATTGAGTTCTATGGCTCAGTGGAAACGTCGTTGGCTCTCTGGTCATGCAGTCCTGGGTTCAAATCCCATCAATTGTGGTATGCCACTTGTGGAAAAATCTATCCTTGTGTTCGCCATTCATGACAAATCTCTATGACTTTAGATGTGACAAATTACCACATTGATCGCGGCTCTCGATAGAACGGTCCGGCGTCAAATCTCGTTTGCCACAAGTCTGCCATTAGCTCATTTCAGCCAATCACTCTGTTGGACCAAATAGAGTTTACAAGTTCCTTTTGAAATCATGAGCTCCCCCAAAATCGCTAACGATGTACCCTGCAAGAGAGGTGCGGGGCTCAAGTCCTGATTTTAGTTCTATAAAGACGGTCTTGGCTAGACTTATTACCTGAGTCCCAGTTATCGCTCACCAGACCGAGACTACACCCAACCGAGATCGCTCAAACTGAGTTTGAGCGTCCAGGCGATTTATTCCAATAGCGATAACTACGACTCAGATAATAAGTCTAGGTGTTGATCATATTGCGATAAAAAGCTGAAACACCATACAGCATACTTTTACGTTACTGAAAACCTATACTACTTAAAAGCTTTTCTTCCTCTGACATTACTCAGACGCAGTTTCGTCGCACAGAACTTTGTAGACAGAAAGAGATCGTTTTCTCGTTTGGACTTTTCAATTTATTCTATTGGTCTTCCCGCTGTATCCTGCAATAGCTTATGAGGCGTTAAAAACACAATACCAATTCAGCTTTTCTTTTCTGATTGATGCATTTGGATCCGCATCTGGGTATAAATTCCATCTTTGTCAATTGTTTTCGGATTGTTACTGACGCTAATACTCTGAGGATTGTCAGATGAAAAAGTTTTCAAGTGCAGGTTTGTTTAGAACAACCTTCATAAGAAACACGAGGCTGAAATTTGGGTCAAACGTGTTTGCTATCTCCGAAACTATTTGAGAAACGCACAAGCTAAGTTCACCAGCGTAAAGCTCCTGCCTGGAAATGCATTTTAAACATTCTTTCGGGATGGGTAGGGGGGTGACAACTTAGTGAAGAATGGCTTCAAAAATATAGGCAAGCTGAAATTGAAACCAAGTGGTTTTATGAAAATGTGTATGTCCAGAGATGTTTCCGCTGTTTATCGCAATTTGGACGTTCTGTAAAACTAAAAAAATCTGTATGAAACTGTATGTATTTCTCGGTTATTATTTTGGTTTTCTTGTTCTCTTGTAGGAAAAGCAGAAGAAAACCGATTATAAGAGCGCCTGTAGAACAGAACATTTCCTCACAGACGAAAATTAATTTCATAAAATCGAATGCCGTAACCAAGCGAAGCTATTCTTTCGATGATGGCTTTACGGATGAAATAAGAAGCAATGAAAATCTTATCGAAAAAGAACTATCTGATAAACGAGAAACAAATCGTATTTCAAGCTGTGGTTATGTTACGAACCCTCACTTGCGAGAACAATTGGCCGTTACGAACTTTGAGCGAACAAAACTCGTACATGCGACAAAAGGTTCGAAAATGGCTTTATCGACAAAACACAGATCAGTCGTAAATTGCTGCGACAACTGGATGATGAAGATTTAGAGAGCAAATCGGTAAGATGTTACTCTGCTTAAGTCCGAAATTGTGCTGTGCCTTTGTCTGAAGTCTCTTTATTAAGGCCTGGCTAAACTAGGAGACATTTCGCGCGCGACATTGATGTCCCCTCGGTGTCTGCCAGTTTAGCCACCTCGGAAACTTTTTAGCGCGCGACAATATTTCTAGCAAGAGACACGCAAGTGTTTCTGGGAGACAACAGAAACATTTCTTGTCTCCGCGACATGCAAATGACTCGGGGACATGCTGCTCGCTTGTCACTCGCATTTTGAGCCACCTTGAGATACACGCCGAATACAATGCCGCGCGCGACAAGTCTCCTAGTTTAGCCATAGCTTTAAGGCCTGGCTAAACTAGGAGACATGTCGCGCGCATCATTGATGTTACCTCGGTGTCTCCCAGTTTAGCCACCTCGGAAACTTTGTAGCGCGCGACAAAATTCCTAGCAAGAGACACACAAATTTTTCTGGGAGACAACAGAAACATTTCTTTTCTCCGTGACATGCAAATGACTCAGGGGACATGCTGCTTGCTTGTCACTCGCATGTTTAGCCACCGTGAGAGACACACCGAACAGTGTCGCGCGCGACAGGTCTCCTAGTTTAGCCATAGCTTAAGACTCGCAAGGTGAATATAGCCGAATATCTGCGATATATGAGATCCAGGCTTACATCACACATTCAGAGTTACTCTACCGATCTGGCTTTCCAACCATCATCACTTCCACAAATTATTACAAATGTTTCTATGAATGGCAAAACTAGGATTGACTTCTCCAATAGTTAAATTACACAGTTGTTGGGGCCTCGATCGACGTCTGCATGGTCAGAAAGCTGATTCCCGTAGTACCAGGAGTCGGGTTCGACGCGCATTAAGCGTAGTATGCTGCTACATAATGGAAAAGCTATTTTTCTGGCGAACGTTTGCCAAAACCCAACAAGAATTGATAGCTGCACTGATGGGCTCTGAAATTGGGCGAAACCGGTCTGTAGCTGACTGTTTGAGGTGTCAGTGGATTTCTTTCACTTAATACTGATAAAAACTTTATATACATGCAGCTTTTTGTGTAACTGTATTTGCCTCTGTATTCAAATAACTTTTTTTGCAGAAAGCGTATTTGATTGAACTTGTGAAAGATCTTCGGAGCCAACTCTTAGAAGAGACTGAGAATAATAACGTATTGGAAAATAAAGATAATGAAAAATCCACAGTTGCTGAAAAGTAAGAATCGTGCTATACCTTTACCTGTGTTTTACAGTAGGAACCTGCATTCTCAGTGGTTGCAATATTTTTGACCATAATATACAATACCTTCATCACGAGTTCGCTGAAACAGGAATCTATTTGCAGCAAAATCCTAGAATCGAATACCTTAAGTCCCGGGGGGGGGTACTTCCATTGTTCAATATACTAGACGTGCCGCCCAAATGGGTAACTTTTTCAGCGCCAATTTCCCTACACGTGGGTTGGTTTTTCGTAAAGAATCTCTACACATGGGTAGCAAAATATATATAACATTTTAGACATGCATTAACAGTTGAGATATTGGTACAAATGGGTAAAAAATTTCGTTGTTTTTTCTATACATTGGTACCACGACAAGCAGAATTTATCGGTAGACATGGGTGGGTTTGGGAAAACTGGGCGGTACGTCTAGTCTCTTGAATTAATCTTCCCGCTGTATCCGGCAAGCTGATTGATGTTTAAACGCAATGCCAATTCAGCTTCTCTTTCCGATTGGTGCATTTCGATCCGCATCGCATCTGGGTATAAATTCCGCCTTAGTTTATTGCTTCGATGTGTTTCTCACTTTCATACTCTCTGAGGAGTGTCAGGCGAAAAAAGCTTTTAAGTATACCCGAAAATGATTCCGCTGTTTCGATTAGTGCAACAGTTTTAATGAGCAAATCCAAACATTCGCATGTCTTGGGCAACCATGTTCTACCGACTCACGAGCAATCCCTTACGTGGGTCCCGGAACCCATAACTATGACATCCACGCCCAAACACAGGAGACTAGAACTTAATAAATGGTTTAAACGCTTTTTTAAAAAGGAACCACTTTATTAGGAACCTACATGTAGAAGGCCCGAAAATTTAAAGAACTTGTACTACTAAAGAGAAAATTATTAAAGAAATTTTCAATGTTGAATGCTTTTATCACTGCAAACAATTAGAAAGCCGGTTCCATTGATTTGCAGTCTAAAATCACATAAATTGTACGTTACGCATGTATCAAATGTGTCCTTGAGTAGTCTCGAGCATTGCTTACATGCTAGTGTCTCTATTATTGTTATGACATTGAATGTGCAGTTCAAATTAAGGAACTATTAAGGAAATTCTGGAGGTAAAATTGCCTCAAAAAAGGTCCAAAAATAAAGAAGCTCTTAGCTCAATCAAATTATCAATATGCAGATCTCTCAATGAATATCATTCGTAAACTTTAACCAAGTCTTTGACATTTTCTGTTCGCATCAATAATTCAACTCTATATGCTGGTGGTATTCGCACATCCTATTTGCTGGCTAAGTCGAGAACCTTTCTAATCACTTGTTATCTAGATATATTTAGAAACTCTTAAAAGAATTGCCACACCACAATGAAACAATCTCACATATGATTAGAGGAGAGTTTGTCAAATATTTTAAGAATAATCTATTATTTCGTTGGAAAGTCTTGAATATTTAATTTGCTTTCCCAAAAAGGCCCACGCATGTGTTTTCAACATCTCGATTCGTGTTTTTGTTTCATCTGTAAGTCGTTGATAAGAAAGTAGCTAGTAGCCGGCTCTGCAAATAGGATAGGAAAGTTCAGTTCTGTATTTTTTAAATCTTAGGACATGTTCATCTGAGCCTCCAAAACTTCCGAGTTTCAAATCAGAAAGCTTCCCAAAACAGAATCCACGATTTTTAAGAAATAGGAATTCTGGAAAACTGAAACTTTCGCGCCAGTATTCTTGTTTGCCTCCTCCCCAGTCCAATTCGTGGAATGTATCCTGGCAACTGGTAAAATGGAAGTCTCTTTCGAAGTTCAACCCGTGAATCTCTCGAAAGTCTCGGAAATCTTCTGCTTTGATGACAGAAGGTTTTGGAGAGCTCCAAAACCTATCGTTTTCAGAAGAATGGCTTCGAAAACACACATTCCGAAAAAACAAGAAACGGATTGATTTAGAAAAACACGCCCTTGAAAGTATCTAATGATGGATTCATATACAGGGTCCAGAAGTGTCAGCCTTCCTCCAGACAAAAAAACGCCTAGCTGCAAATCTCCCTTACTTAACAAAGCAAACCATGCCGTATAGGTGTCGCATGTGATTCTCTTTTGTTGTGTTCTAATAGACCCTTATCCGGTCAATGACCGTGTGGCTGAGATTTTATTCTGACTTTGTATGGATTCATCTTTGCCTTCAAGTTCAAGAGTTTCTCACCCCGGGTTTTGTATGTGCAGTACAGTGGATGGTGTGCAGTACAGTGAAGGATATTCAGTACAGTGGATGGATATCGGTGGAGGGTTTTCAGTACTGACTGCACTGTACTGATGATATCCCTCCACAGTACTGAATATCCTCCACTGTACTGATGATATCCCTCCACTGTACTGATGATATTCCTTCACAGTACTTAATATCCTCCACTGTACTGATGATATCCCTCCACTGCACTGATGATATCCCTCCCCTGTACTGAATATCCTCCACTGTACTGACGATATCCCTCCACTGCACTGATGATATCCCTCCACTGTACTGAATATCCTCCACCGTACTGATGATATCCCTCCACTGTACTTAATATCCCTCCACTGTACTGATGATATCCCTCCACTGTACTGATGATATCCCTCCACTGTGCTGAATATCCTCCACTGTACTGATGATATGCCTGCACTGTACTGATGATATCCCTGCACTTTACTGATGATATCCTTCCACTGAACTGAATTGATTCGAGGTGCCAAGGGTACTTAAAACAACAATATAGTTTACTTTTTGTTAAGATAGTTTGAGTTCCGAAGTTCCGAGATTGCTAAGATAGATTATATACTGGGGTCATTCCAAACTTTCTTAAAAAAGAATCTTAGAAAAAAAACGTTTAGACATCATTAGGTTTTTGATAGATGTATAAAACTCTTAATATCACATATCCGCGATTTGACTGTCTCAAATCTGATCAGAGCAGAATTTTCAAAGTATTTTTAGAATTAATCTATTTTATATCTCGGTTGAGAATCTTGAATTTTTAATTTGCTTTTCCAAAAAAACCTTGGATCTTCATGTTAAATCGGCTCGATAGCCTTAAATAGATTGTTGCGGTTGGTTTATTACGTTAATAGATTTCTGTTCCTTCAAAGGTTTCTTTTGACTTTACTTCCTCGTTATTCTTAGCTTCAAAGCCACAAGTTTCAATAAATAACAAGATTCACCTAAATCCTGAATATTGAATTCCTGAATGATTAGAAACCCGTCCATACTGGTGCTTTTCCTGAAACTCAATGGTGAATAGAGGATTAGAGTGCTGTTTTTTTCTTTTTTGCCCCCCTCTCACTCACTCTCTAATAGTTACATAGCTACCCTGTGCGATGAATCTCCACCCTTCATCATCCATCACCCTTCACCATCACCTACTCCTCTTTTCAAATTCTATTGCAGAAAGAGAGAGTGTAGGTTCGGTGATGCGAATTGCAAAACAGCCTGAAGATGTGTGACGGATCTCTCCCGAAACGTTGCCCTAACCAGTGTCACAGGCTTTTTATAATAGCGGTGATCATAATAGCTATAACGCAGCGGGAAAGTTAATGATTTTGTTTATCAAATGATTCGCTTCATTCTGTTCCTCCTACCATTTTATGGCTGTGGTTGCTGCTTGTTGATGTACATATTAACTGGAGACTTTCTTTTGAAGGTGCTGTGGCGTCGTGGTGTAATCCAGCTAACTCGTGGTGTCAGGAGCTCGGTGTGGTCAGGGTTCACGCCCAGCCACGGTAGCGTCATGGCCAGGGTTGAGGTGTCGATTAGTTAACCTACTGTACTACTGAGATCCTAGCGACTGGCGCTAAAACACCATTTCACCTTCATCTTCACCTTCCAGGACATTCTTAATAATCTCATCATTGCACATCGCTCCTTTGCTTGCCTATTGCCAATGTTTTTGCTCTACCCTGCTCTACTTTGACAAAGTCGTAAGAAAAAATCCCATTTAATTGCCTTTTTTACTGTGAATACTCCATATTGTCTCCTTGTTTTCCATGTTCTGTGTCTATACGGATCTATACTTAGTAGGAAGGATCTACACTTGGTGGTGGTATAAGCGAGGCTGGACGAAGCATTACTTAATGCTTGGTAGTGGTATAAACGAGGCTGGACGGAGCATTACGTAATGCTTGGCGGTGGTATAAGCGAGGCTGGACGAGGCATTACGTAATGCTTGGTAGTGGTATAAGCGAGGCTGGACGACGACACGACGTTCGACCACGACGACAAGCCATGCCACCACCACGACAAGTCATGCCACCACCACGATAAGTCATGCCACCACCACGACGTAGTGTTTTTGTCCCCACCACCGCTCAATACTACCAGCCCGCGTGTTTTCTTTTTCAGTGTCAAGGTATATTTTGCTCTTCCTTTCGGGGTGGAAGTAGGTGGGGGGGAGGGTTGCTGTGAGAGAGATGAAATAGTTATTTAAATTTGCCGCTCCGGGCTACCGGTCATATGCCGATTCTTTGACCCAGACTCAGACTCTTGTCGCGTCAAACTCTGTGGTACTTGTGGTACTAAGCCTTTCGTTTTTCAGTGTCATGGTATATGTAGCTGTTTGTTCTCCGAGGGCGGGTAGCTGGTTTTGAGAGAGCTGTTATATTCATTTGTAGTTCTTTGCCCCGGACTCTGGGTCGTTATTACGTCTTACTCTGAGGAAGTGGCTAGGTTAATACATATAAGTGGTTAATATTTGTAATGGTTATTATAGGTTTTGCATCATTCTTATCGCCAGGTTCAGCGAACCCGGAAAATTGCAACGATGTTTGAGAATGAGTTGTCCAGTTTGAAAGAGAAGTTCTCTACGGTTATAAATCAATCGGACAAACTGAAAAGGAGACCAGATATTGGCTTGAAAGAATCGAGTCGTGTACGACAAATCAGTTGCAATTCATCTGATCGGAGCTCTGTGCAACTTGTCGGGGGATGTGAAGATGGACAGACAGATTGTGAGGAACAGAAAGAGACTTTTGAACGTCATACTCAAAACACTCCAAACGTTGTTGTTTCACAGAACCCTGGGACCAGCTTATATCGTGTAGATGACAATGTGACTGTTAGGAATTCTGACGTTGTGTCAGCAGTAGGTTAGATACTTAATTGCTTAATACTTATTCACAAAGATCCACGTGATTTGCACGTGGTAGAGGCTACCCTTTTAATTGGTCGATTGTGGTGTAAATTTTTTCCAATTCTATTTATGTTGAGGTAATGCTCCATTTATATGCGTATGTATGTCAAATTACGCATCTGTTGTACCTAACAAGCAATGTATCAAATTTTGTGTTCTTACGACGATACTCGCAGTCTTGATTCTATAACGTCGTGCGAGAATCATGCTGAAACCAACACGAAACAAGACGTTTATGGTTTAGTCGAAAGGGCCCTGGGTTGCTTGCTGAAATATAGGGATATAGGATCTTCTTTGAAGACCTTTTGGGATACCGCGTAATCTCGTTTACGTTCCAACCATTTGGTCTTTAGAAATCATCTATTCTGTTTAGCTCAGAATGAGGGTATTTGAAAATGGCAGACTTATAGGCATATTGCACAGTTATAAATTAGATTTTCGGTCTCCTGAGCTTTGTATAGACTCACAATTTTGCAGCAATAACTAGTGAAGTAGTGGAACTTATGTAGTGAGTCTAGACATTATAGATGGGAGAATAGAACTGGATTGCAGCCGCTTCAGGAGAGGTAGCGCAGTAAGTTTCTTCAAAATTCACGAATAATGAAAGACGAAGAAAAGGAATCTGGGACAAGAAGTCTTGAGAATATCTGCAGAAATTCAGGAAACAGTATGCAAGTAACTCACAGAAAGGAAATACTTGATGTAATGGGTCTTGAGCAGATTAGCTAGGACTTGAACGTATTCTTTCAATTTTAATTTTAATCTGCATTAGCATCAGCCTTAACGTGAATTTGAAGCAAAATTTGCTGCACTCCTCCTGAAGCGACTGCAATACAGGTCGTTGAAAACGGAGACGATTTCCTTACTTAAGATGTCCACCATCTTTCAGAAAAAAGTCTTGCTGACCCAGACCTCTTTGAAAATACCTTGTGGGAGGATACCTCGTGGGATCACCATGATGAGGTCAAGGCATTCGTGATGTGGCACATTTTTGTAAGGGGCATCAGCTTATTATCTGTTAAAAGTTTCTGATAAGAACACATTCCTCGATTTGCCGCAGCTTTGTTCCAACTGAGTTGCCCACTGTCTCAGATTATGCAATTTCTCGATTGAATGGGATAGAATGCATTGTTATGTTCAAAAACTGTGGTCATGGTTTTTATCCAGGAACTAGAGTCCAGTTGCCATGACTTATAACTTGATTTATAAACACGCATTTCGCAATACAATGACGTCAGCTTGTTTGGACTAACCCCGTTTCGCTTTCTCATAACAGAACTGTTTTGTTGAATCAGTTCCATTGTGTTTGGTTCCGGGGGTATCTGACGAAAAAATACCAAAGATCAGCCTTGGTGTACAGTATAACATAACTACTACAAAACAACCCTCTTTAATCAGATTGAAGGCCCTGGCCACTCGATCAAACATTGTTGGTCCAACTTTTTAGATTAGTCAAAACATCATGTCAAAACATTGCTCGTCCAAAATATTTTTTGTCCAAGGCAAGCAAAAAAGGTTTTTGAACTCTTTCAAAAACATCAAGCGACAAACCTTGCTACTTTTGCTTGTCATGCAATGTTTCGAACGTTGCCAAACGGTCAAACATTTGTTGTGAAGTAAGTTTAAAATGCTGGACCAGCAATATTTGATCCTTTGGCCAGGTCCTAAGCGTCCGGCAATTCAACTCAATAAGGGTAGCTGCGATTATCGTAAAAATTCTGCAAGTTGAACCAGTTTCAACTGCATCAGCTTGACGACAAAGCTTGTCTTCTAATTGGTCTGTCCAACTGTCAAATTGATTACTGATTCCTTGAAATGTGACATGGTTTGAATAAAGCAAGATCAAATGCGAGGGCATTTCACTCTGCAAAAAGGGGTACGAGACTTATATTAAAACAAAAGGACTTTCAAGGGACTTCCGAGAAATCAATAGGACTTCCAGCAAAGGTGTACGAGACTTTCAAGGAGTGAATTGCCCCTCGATCAAATGCATCAGTGTGAAAGCAGTAGCTACAAGTCTGAACAACTCGGGACGTAGACTTTGGCAGGCTTTTGGACCGTAATTCATAAGCACTGGAATTAGATATACGTTAACGTTGGACTTCACGGAAATTTACTTTGGGATGGAGTTTTAAGAAGGATATCTAGGCCTACTATTGATTCCCCTAGAGATCCGGCTTTATAGGGCTTTTGATAACCAACCACAGACTGTTTGTATTTCTGATCGAAATCTGTGCTACTTGAAAACTTCAGTTTTTTTATTAAATTATTTAATTTGGGTTGAGTCGTATCTAGTTAAGAAAGGCATGATTCTGAGAACCAAGTTCTCCTAAGGTGTACACTTGTTTTTGTTCGAGATTTTGTTAAATGAATATTTGATGTAAAACATCAGTAATTAGCTAGCTAATAAATAAAAAAGTTGATAATATTAATACAATTGCAAGTCTCTGAATATTCGTCTTATAGTTATCTCTATAACTCACGGTCTGCCCCAGGGGGGTTCTGGCCTAATTTTTAGTAGGAGTGTGCCACCAGCATATTCAAAATGGTACCTTTGGCTGGACTAATTGTTCCGAGAAAGTTGTACCCTTGGATAACCCAATGTCTACCAAAATCATACCCTTGGCTAGACTAATACGCGCAAAAATGTTGGCCCTAAGTCGGAAATTTCAAACATCGACTTGTTTATTTCACTCGTTTCTTCAAAAAATGAGTATGATGAAATCTCACTTTCCAAGGCTTCAAAAGCTGAAAGCAGGACAATTTTCCATATCAATATTACTAAATTCGGTATCCTTGGCTAGACCGAAATTGTGAAAGGTATACCCTTGTAAAAGGCCGAAAACGTATACCCTCTAGCCCGGTACATCCCTAGGTACTATGGAAGAACCCCCCCCCTGTGGTCTGACCGGGGTTTGAAATCTTTGAATTTTCGAGCTGGAATCAATGGAAGCTCCATTAACGGCCACCTCTTTATAAGGCCCTGGCCAAACGATCAAACATTTGAAATTTGCTTTACAACAAATGTTTGGCCACGTCCGACGTCCAAAAGCATTGCTGTCGAACATTTTGGAATTACGAAGCCATTGCTAACGCGCAAGCACCCTTGTTGCTAAGACGGTTTTTTAATGAGCGCCCCGACGCTTAATCGAGGAAATACACCCTGAATCTGATACGAAAGCCCGAAACACATCGTAGGATACGACTTGCTTAGTAGTTTTTCTTCAATCCAGCTCCTACATTTCTTTGACCACGCCCTTTTGCCCACTCCTCTAGCTGCGCCACTGAATAAACGTTGCATGAAACTATATCTACAAAATCAGCTACCTCTCTTTTAGATCCTCTATATTTTGATGTCTCTACGTTAAATCTTTAATTAAGTTAAACTCTTCGTTACTTACAGGATTCTTAACGTCAAACATTAAGTTAATGTAATGCCATTTACGTGAGTTCGGAGCAAATTTCATGACACATCTCATCGAAAAGCCCGCTCTTTTCAATCAATTATGAGACGTAGGCTCTGCGAATGAAATCGAGGCAGAATTAAATCGAGGCCTATTTTCTACTTTGCTCGCTGTTTGGATTTCGCTGATCCAACCACGTGACTGATGTTCTTCGTGTATTTGTAACATGTACCGTACTTGAAGCTTTGCTCATTTTCTCCTCGGATGCTGTTTCTCTTATTGGTGATAACTGGCGTTGTGCTGCGCCTACTCTATATGGTGAGCGCCCAGTCGGCTGTGAGCTGGATTTAGGATTATTTGATTCCTCTTTCTTCGCCTGCTCTTGCTCTGCTTTCTTACTCTCGCGGGTATCTGCGGTTTTCTTCGCATTTTCAGTGCTCATTCCTATCTTCATATGAGCTATCTTATAATTCGATCCGTGAGTTGTTTTCGATTCCAATAGACTCCCATGAATCTTCTGATTGGTCTTCTTATTTTCATTAGCAATTGTACTTTTAGAAACCCTCTTTTTAGAAAACGGTGTGAGCATTTTAATCGTCAATGATAGTTTTTCAGGGATGTGCATAACTCGAACGACACTGTCAACATCCATATTCTTAATCTCTACTCGATTAACTTTGACAATCTCATCACCAACTTTCATCAGTTCAAATTTATCATACACACTACCAAGACTGATCCTCGATACAAATATCCCGTCCTGTTTCTCCCAGCCGTCACCTTGGCGTACACTAAAACCAAGCTCGTCTTCGGGGTTTCTTAGTATTTCTATCGTTCTATGCTTGAATGCACCCGTTTTTGAGTCCACCTCTCGTACGGCCACTGAATGCCTGAAAGTCCCTTCAAGAACCTTTGCTGGCCTTGGACAAAATGACATATTCGCAGTTGAATCTGGTTCTGTAATATTCCGTGCATTCATTAGTATATCCTCTAACTCTACTTCTCTCAATCTATCCAACGTATCTTGTGTTATCAATGACTTTTCGTTACCTGTAGACCCATTCGACCTTATACTCTCTCGAACATCTCCATCTGACAAATACACCTTGTCAAAATTCACTGACTTTAATGAATTAGGTAGACTGTTATTCTTACGAGACATATCGTTCAGTTTCTTTACTGCTTCTATATCAGCATAAGATCTTCTTCGAGGAATACTACCATATTCTGCCCCTTCTTCACCACAGCTTGGCATCCCTCCCAGTTCTATTGATTTTGACTTTGAAAATACACTTGTCTTCTTCAGTTTAGACATCTTTGACTTGATAATTTAATTCAAAATATCAATGAAGCAGTGTTCTTCTTTCCACTATCGTTATTATTAATATTGATATTATTTATTTAAATGTTTTTGTTATCCTTATTCCTTATTTGACCCCATATAACGCAAACAAAATATAGTTAGTCTTTCGCGATTAAATCGTTATCAACGATCAACTTATTTCTTGATCTTTCAATTCATTTCCTTGTTATATGTCCTCTCTTTAAATCCACGTTTCAACGTGCTGCAATTTTCATGTTAACTTCAAGTAATGAATTAAGCTTTTAGATATCCCTGCAAAGCGCGTCGTCCCTGCAATGCGTGTTGTGCCAGCAAAGCGTGTTGTCCCTGCAAAACGTGTCGTCCCTCCAATGCGTGTTGTGCCTGCAAAACTTGTCGTCCCTGCAAAGCGTGTCGTCCCTGCAATGCGTGTTGGCCCTGCAAAACGTGTCGTCCCTGCAATGCGTGTTGGCCCTGCAAAACGTGTCGTCCCTGCAATGCGTGTTGGCCCTGCAAAACTTGTCGCCCCTGCAAAGCGTGTCGTCCCTGCCAAGGTTGCCGTCTTCAATAAGCAAGTAATCTACTTATCTTGAGTGATTGGCCAGTGAAGTTCCATTCCCTTGAACTATCTTACATTCCAATTTTTCTTAGTTTTCCTCTCAGCTTCAACTCAAGATTTAATCTTTCAGAAACACCAAACTTCTAAAAGTAAGTTATCTTCAACTTGTCTTTGGTAATTTGTCGGTGAAAATCCTTTCCCTCTCAGAGATTTCTTACTTAACAATGAATTGCAATTTTATCCAATTTTATTCAGAAATTTATTTCCCTGCATCAAATATCCCTACAAGATTTTTCTTTCTCGGTAACCAAGTAATTTCTTACATGCCTTCAGTGATTTGGTAGTCAAATGCTTTCCCTTTTAAATGTATGTTACTCAACTATCAATTGCACTATTTTGTATTTTTGGAAATTGTTCTAGTTTTCCTTTGCAAATGCTATTTTTGCTCCAGTTTCTTTGGTCTGTCAGTCCCTTTTATTTTCTATTTTTGTCTTCTTCTTTTCATGCTTCGTTATATCCCTTCTTGATGTTTCAAAATAGTCAATCACATACAACACAGCAAGCAATCTACAGTATGTATCTGAATGCCACAATTTGACTTCTAAAAACCTTTATATGATGTAACAGTACATTCCCTATTATCTGTACACACTCCTCGTAGCTTTGACAAAACAACAGTCACAACAAACACCAACAGACCAACAGTCTTTTCATTGAAGCATAAACCACTATTGCCAATCTTCTCCAGACATCTAACTCCTTTGCTAAAACAATGTCATGCTCTTCTTGGACACGAGCCTCATCTTCGCAAATTTAATGTTTCACGAATATTGCTAAACAGGCCTAAATTTTCGACCATTAACCAACGTCTTCGTAATTCGATAAATCAATGGTCTCGAGCTTTGAAGCCTTTATTGCACTTTCAAATTAAGCTTTCAGCGTTGAATTTGCTGTAGAAGTAATGTGTTTGATTCATAAATGTTTACATACAAGCCAAATCTTGATATCAAAACTCGGTGCCTCTAGCTTTTTGATTTCTGGCAAAGTGAGATATCTTCTTAATTAGTCGCTGAATATTTTCAGAATATTAACCAGCAGATGTAGTATTTATCCAGAGAAATGCTTCCTGTAGCTAATATATCCTTCTTTAAAATAACTTCTTACAAGCTCGATAGATCTCTTTGAGTATCTCTGCAATGACCTTACCTTCGTGTCCTATGAACAAGCAATGACTTCTTAGCATATAACATCAAAAGCTTTGTTGATAAAGAACATTTGCAAAACTTCTTGTAATGACTTTCAGCATGCTTTTCAAAGATTTTATCATAGTATTGTGTTTTTTATAAACACTCAGCATGCGAGGTCTGTGAGTAATCCTTAATATATATTTAATGCTCTGTAATATATTGTAGTTGATTGCGAAACACAAAGTCAAAATCTACAAGCTTTCCGAACTTTTCATTGCTTTACAGATGACTGTAAGAGACATTTGTATCTTGTGTTTACTGCGAAATCTATCGAATATCAGAGCTTTCTCGATCCTCAGCTGCTAATTAGCATATCATAATTGGCGTAGATCTTTAAAACTTTATCCTCATTGTTTCTAATAGACAAGCTTAAATTCAGAATCACCTGTCGAAATTTCGTCGTTCCATCTTTAAGCAATCAAGTGTTTCTTTGATGTCTTTAGACGCAAGCTGTTGAAGGAATTAGAAAAGCTCTTGCAAATTGTAATTAAAAGTATTCGTAAAATTAGGCTGGTTTTCATGTGTCGCTGAATTCGTGCGGTTCTCGTGTCTTGTCGGTTTTCATCGTATTTCCGAGTTTACGATCAATAAGAACCATATGAAAACCAGGTTTATATTGGAACCGAAACATCGTATTCAAACTCACATAAATTCGTCGGATTTTGTCGTTCAGAATCGAATCAAAAGTTTTCTCTGAAGTTAAAATGTTATAAAGATAAACCTATGCGTCATGATGCGATAAAATAGGACCAAAAACGACTTTCTGAAATAAGTCTCGAAATGAAGCTAATACTCTATAGCTACGTACAAAGTATGAATACATTCCTGACTAAGATTAGAGAGGTGCTACAAGAATGCACACTTTGCTCTTCCCTATTCAATGTACTGTACATTAGCAGCTCTAGTTTTTAAGCAGCAGTATGCAGTTGTATCGTAGTTTTTAAGTACGAAAACAGTCATTACGTAGAGAGGTGCCACAAGTATGCACACTTGGCTCTTTCCTGTTCAATCTACTTCGTATTACATTATTGTTGGTAAGCAGCATTTTGCAGTTGTATTATTTTTAAAAGTATGAATTCTTTTATGATTCAGAAAGGTGCCACAAGTATGCATACTTGTCTCTTTCCTGTTTAATATACTGTACAATTCAGTTAATTGGTAAGCAGCAGTAGCTATGCAGTTTTATTCGTTTTTGACAGTTACGAATATATTTATGCTTTAGACTGGAGAGGTGTTACAGGTATGCACACTTGGCTCTTTCCTATTCAATGTACTCTATAGTACATTATAGTTGGTAAGCAGCATTTTGCAGTTGCATAATTTTTGAAACTTGAAAGTATGAATTCTTTCATGATCCAGAAAGGTGCCACAAGTATGCATACTTGGCTCTTTCCTGTTTCATATACTGTTCAATACAGTTAGTTAGTACGCAGCAGTATGTATTGTTTTATTGTTTTTGAAAGTATGAATAAATTCCTTAATGAGAGAGGTGCCACAAGTATGCACACTTGGCTCTTTCCTGTTCAATGTACTGTGCAATACTTGGTATAAGCAGTATTATGTTTTCTTCTTTTGACTCGGTAAAAAAGTGCTAAGGTCATACAGACATTCTGATACCAAAATTATTCGATGTTAGGCGTTTCGAGGCGTTTTGTTTTGCACCTTCAAACGATCAAATTGAAAACATAGTTACTCACCAGTCACCAGTCAAATCAAGCAGCTTGTGGAAATACGGCAAAACCTCTTTCTGGAATTTCAGAAAAGAACCACGTGAACTGCAGATGCAGACCATAAAATTGCCTTGAAATTTGGTCCCTGTAAATAATAAAATAATCAAGGAAAATTCTATATTCACCGTCTTTGCATCAAATATTCATTGACAACTGCAGCACCGCAACATTATTCATGTGGCTGAAAATCTATAGTTTGCATAATCTGGTTATTTATAAGACACAAGGGTCTTGAAATTGTTTGGCTTACTAAAGCTACAGTACTTCTCTTGTGGTATTACAAACCTATACAAGTATTGCTTCTTGCGGATTCAATGTGTTTCTACGACAATTGTGTGCTTTAGCTAGCTTTCCTATTGTTATCCTTTGGCTGTGAATAACTGTGAAGGTTAAGCACGACATCTGTCTTTAGAAAAGAATTTAGTTAGCACTCGTACTCGCTTGATTCGTCGCTTCTCAAAAGAACCTTGCAATCGATGTAACACCATTGCCAATAGAAACTTTTTAGGTACGCTGGATATATCGAAGTACTCTTAGGTGCCTAATTGCTGGGGGGATTGGAATAGGCGGGGGGTTGAACTCCAGGATCTTATCGACGGGGGTCGGAATAAGTGGGGGTCGGAATTGGTTTCACAAACTTTGTCAGAAAACTGCAGAAATGCTGTGCCACTGACCCTATAGTACTAATAGGCTAAGGCAATCCAGTGTTAACCAACAAATACAGCGTACAAGTGAAATTTCATGCAAAAAAGGTCTAAGTAAAATAATTTAAATCATCTACACGAAAATTGATGTAAATCTTAATAAACGGTGGGTCCTAATAAGAACGGGGGGGTTGGAAATTTTTCAAAAAATTAATGAGCAGGGGGACGACAATTAGGCACCTAAGAGTAACTTTCTGCATCTTCGAATACCATTCATTCAAAACTATCTTTCAAAGATATTTTTATTTATAGGTCAATGGTCTGTCCATGTCAGGTCATGCACAGGCAGTGTCAGTTCATGCCCTTGAAATACCGGTCCTTTCCCCCAGACCTTACCTGCTTGGTACCTGGTCTAGGGTTCCAACCTGTATTGACCCTTGTCTTGGGGCCTAATGCCCCAACCTTTACGGTATGCCGGTCCAGAACTATCGCTGTTCATTTCCCCATCTCCGTCTGCTTATGAAACCTGGGCGAGAATTTTTTTATAAGAACGCAGCCCTGGCAGTATAAACTGGAGACCGCTATTTCCTAATGCTAACACAAGACAATAACGTTTGCAGTGGAGGAAACATTCTAATGCCACTCCCGCGGATGTCCTTGCATTGGACTCCAAAATTATGTTAAACCTATACTATGCTTTTGCCATTGAAATACGGCAATTTTCTATAGATTCTAGAGGATTTTTTTCTTCAATTCATTAGTACTCTCGCCTTGAATTCTAATCACTATATGTACATTTAATTAATATTTGATTATTTACTTTGTCGTCCTTGGCTTGAGACATGCGTTGGTGGATACTGTTTGACTGAGTTTCAGTTCAATGAGGATAGAATGGTCGACATATGTTATTCATGTTTTTGCATCTTTGCATGGGAGTTGTAATTGCTGCGTTGGATGGGTTGCGCATTTCACATCAACACATATGCTGTTCAGTGATTAAAATAAACACAATCAAAATGTAGCTACAACCAGAATCTTTTACAAAAGTGTCCGAACAGAAGATTTGTATAATTTTAGGCTTAGGTGCTCTATTCAGAGTTCGTCTAGAGATTGTCCAAAGTGAACGAAGCTTCTCCCCGTTTATTCTAATCCAACCCAAGCCGTGAAATGCTGTATTTCCAATTTTCCAGTTTGTCAGCCCCACCTCGCGCTGGCATGAATAAAGGCACAAAAAGTAGTCGATTACTTTTCTTACTTTCTTTCATGCTTTGTTTTCTAGCGCGTCTGAGAAATTTGCATCGACTACTCCTGGAACCTTGAAAGCGGGACTTATCGCAGCAGGCTCTGCTTGCTACAATATGCCGGCCGCAGTTCTTACCTTCAAGATGCCGGATCTTCGGCTCCAACCTGTATAGACAAGCAATGAATGAATAACAGCCAATCCGATATGATTTCATGACGGATTGACAAGAAAAACACAGCTGCGAATGCTAGAAATTATATCGGATTGAGGTGTTTACACGATATCGTACTCGTTTAGTTATAATGCATGCGTATTCATTTCATATCGTATTCTTGATCATCTTCAGGTAAACCAAAGACTAATACTACGATATGAAATCGCGGACACATTTCGAATCCGATACCGTGTAAGCCAGCGTGAACGTTGCCTTAGGGCGTTCCTGGAAATTTGATTAGGTATTCAGCTTAATTGCTTTCTCCAAAATGCTTCTTGCCGAGAAACGATTTAGAAAATCTCGCATTTATCAAAACTAAACGTATTTTCAAGATCAGATCAGATCGCTTTCTTATCAAACATAATCCATAATCTCGTTTTAAAGTAAACTCTGCAGTGAGACAGATATCATCAATATTATGATCCTCGTTTCTATGAGGCAATCAAAGTAGATTAGGATTGATTTTAATTGAGAAAATCTAGAGTTGTTTGTACAAAGCATCTGTCTTCCTATCGCTTAAAACTCGAGAAGGTATAACGTCGATTTTTCAATACAAATTAAAGAAATGTTTGTGCATATAGCTCCATTTCGATGCTAGCTTCAAGCAAAAAATTGATTTCTGGAGTCAGTAATCCCTTAAATAAAGCTGCTTCTTTACTTCTTTTCTTCGATTACGGCTGCATAAGGAAGCACATTGCCTTGTCTCAGGTTACCACAAGGCTCATTCATTGCTACATTGCTGTTTTCAAATTCTGTTTTGTTGCTCGGGCTGGTTAACTGAATTCAAGTTATGCTTACGTAATAACGATGATGCATTTGCTTTTTGGCCGATTTCTACTCATTAGGGAAAATGTATTACCGTACTTTAGAGTAACACAAGGTTCCTTCATTGCTACAGTGCTATTTACACTGCCAGTTCTAATATTGGTTACACTGCCAGTTCTAATATTGGCAAGTTATACTAATGAAAGAACAAAGACGCAGTGTTACTTTCTTTGTTTGTGTCCGTTCATTTGGGAACAATTTAAGTCTGAACTCGGAGTACCACAAGACTCGATCATTGCTTCATTGCTATTTATATATTGCTTGTTTCGATTTACATCTTCATTGCAAATGATACTAATAAATTGATATGGACACAGTATTATATTTTTTGTTTTATGACGGTTGCCTCATTGGGGAAAAGTATATTATCCTTACCCCGGAGTACCACAAGACTCGATCATTATTGCATTGCTGTTTTTCTATTCTTGTTCTGTTACTCATGTCCGTATCTGCATTACCAGCAGGGTTTACGTCATTTCAGCTGCACTTAGGAAATAGACTTACAACATTTCTACAGCTTCCCTTCACCGTACCACAAGAGTCTTTCCTTGCTGTATTGCTGTTTATCTGTTTACGTTTCGCGTTACCACATCGACATCTGCGTTACAATGTAATGAAACTGATTGCCTGAAACCGCCATCAAATTTACATCGTCCCTTCCAACATCATCAAACCAAATAGATAAATCTGGCGACAGTTCATGTAGATAGGTCTTGCTCGTGAAACTTTGCAAATGATTCAGTTGCACTTTTTTACTATCTCTAATTGGAAACCTTTATCGGTAGAAATCAGAGACACTAATCTCTTATAGATCTCGTATAGCAGACACAGGTCTTCAAAAAGTACTGTAGTGACAAATGGCGACTTTTCAGGTCGTGCTTTGCAAAAGTTTAGTGGAAATTGAAGCGCTTATCTGATGCATATTTTTGTATGCTTCTTCATTTGAAGTCTACTATATGATTAATCAAACGGAGATATCATGAGATTTGTGTAGCTACCCAGAAACACTGTGCGATGGCTACCATAAGCGCCTATAGGTAATAGACCTTTTCAACTAAGTGCCTCGTTTTCAAAAAATTCGAAAATTGTGTCACAGAAACACTTCGACGTCAGATTCGAATTCAGCACCTTTGTTTTAGTGGTTGGGCAAAGTTTTACGCTTCTAGTCCACTAATATAAAGGCTATCTTATTTGGTTCCAGTTTTTTTAACTAAAACACCTTTCATTTTGACTTTGGAGTTACCAATCTTTAGAGCTATCATTTTTTCAAGTTAAGAGCTAGCATTTCTTCTTACTACTGTAATTTAAAATTTCGCTCTTCACTAAACGCAGTTGTGGCAATCACATCTAACGTGCCTGCCTCGTATCCTCGTAGCATGATTTCATCTGTGACTTACTGAGCTTCACTATTGCGACAGAACACTGCAAAGCCATGGCAGTTACATCTACAATCATGGACAAAATTTTTGCAACAGGGCCTCTTTTCCAAGGAATACGGCCTATTCTAGCGCCATTTACCCCGTAAAAGTATATTTGACAACTTTGACGAAACAAAGGACACTTCATTCCTTGAAACCTCTTACACTCTCAGGACGGGCTCAGGACTCGCTTGGACATCTTGAATTAGCCAGCTAATCGCTCAAAGATGCATGGATAGCAGTTTCTTCCACTGGTCAGCATCTGCGAAACATAAATTAGTGGGATTTTGTGGTTTTATCGGTCTGCAATAAAATAAACTCGACGTATTCTTGCGTAGATAAACATTGGCCGTTTTTTTGATTATCCTTCACAATACGTCTATTCATTTTGTTAGTGATCTGCATTATTCTCGGCTCAAGATGAAATCCAGATGATGATTTCGAAGCGTGCTCTTAAGTCTTTACTAAGACGCTTTTGATTCGGTATTCAGAATGAATTTTTTACAGGGAGATCATCTTATAAAGTAGATCCAGGTTTGTTTTCAAAGATAAACTTCGTGTGCTTTGTGAGCTCGAGTTTAGCTGCGCATGCAAGGATCTTATAAGGTACCAGCAAGAACAGAGCTGGAAATATACTGAGAAAAAATAACTCTCGCGATATCCACTCTACCCATAAACATTTTGTTGGCTCTAGGCTCTAGCTCCTTGGCTCCGTGGAAAGTTAGTCTCGATTATTGTTCCCGCTTCCCATTTTGCACTTGTGAAGCTTCGCGTTCCAAGCGTTTAGCACAGGGAGCGCGGGAGCGCCGCTGACGCGCCCACGTCAGAAACGTTAGAAACAAGATTATAGTTCCGCGCTTCCGCAACGTACCCAGCCAGTACTATGTATATTTAGCGTTATAACGGGTTTATGACGGGAAGAATGTGGCTCGAAGGAGCTGTGTCCCACATATGTTTATTTGCTGTGTTTGGCGATTTCGGCTACATATTGGAACAATTTCACACTGGGAATGTTGTTCAAGATAAAAGAACAAATTTTTTAAATGAACTACAGCGCTTGCGCACTATAGTTCAGGGCATCTCCATAGCAACAAAATGAAACCGAGACTATTTGTAAATGGTAGGCCTTTTATCTAAATCCTTTCTATTTGTAACACGTGGTGGAACCAGTTGCTTCTTCTTGCCCAAGAATTTCTTTTGGTTTTATCATAACATAAAAGCATACGAAATGAATAATTCTGGGCATGATTCATCTGAAGAAGAATGGTCTGATGTTGAAGAAGAAGGTGAAGTTTTGGAACATCGTTCTGTTTGTCTTTTCTGCGACCAAACATTCGAGTTGACAGATGAGGCCATCAAACACATGACTGGTAAGCATGATTTTAACATCATCAGGTTCTGTCATGAGAAGAAAATTGATTTTTACGGGTATATCAAATTAGTAAATTACTTAAGGGCTAATAAAGTTGAAAGTAAGCTTGCAAGGCAGCTGGAATCAAAAGAGTTTGATGATGAGAAGTACTTTACGCCAGTTTTGGAGGATGATATGCTTTTGCAAATTGACTCAGAATTGCTGGAGAGTTCCGAAGCTAAAGAATCGTTGGATGATGCTGAAGATGGAAAACTTGATAGTAGGTTGAAGCAGACAGAGGAGAGAGCGTTGAGAGCAGAGCAAAGCTTAGCAAGGGCTGTAGATGATCTGAATAGTTGCAAAGCAGAAATGCAAAGATTGTTGATGCAAAATCTTGGTCATCATAATGATCATAAGGAAGACCTGCAGCAAGATGACCATAACTCTGCATACTTTGATTCATATGCACATTTTGGAATCCATGAAGAGATGCTTAAGGATGATGTAAGGACAGAAGCATATAAAAAGTTTATCATGTCAAATGCTAACATCTTCAAGAATAAAGTGGTTATGGACATTGGCTGTGGCACTGGAGTCTTATCAATGTTTGCTGCAAAAGCTGGTGCAAGGCTTGTCTTTGCTATCGACCAATCAGAAATTGTATACCAAGCAATGGATATCATTAGGGAAAACAGTCTTGATGATGTCATTAAGGTAATGAAATGCAATGCTGAGGAGTTCTCCTTGCCAAATGATATAGAGAAAGTTGATATTATTATTTCTGAATGGATGGGATACTTTCTGCTATTTGAAAGCATGTTAGATACAATCTTAAAATGCAGAGATAAGTTCTTATGTTCAGATGGTATGGTTTATCCAGATAATTGCAGCATCTATCTTGCTGCAATGTGTGATAATGAACTATGGGATTCAAAGATTGAGTTTTGGAATGATGTGCATGGCTGTAAAATGACTTGCATGAAGAAATATGTTATCAGAGAGTCAATCATTGATGTCGTAAAACCAAGCAACATGATCTCAAGTCCTGCTAAAGTAATAGGCTTCGATTTGATGAAGACTAAAATTCCTGATTTGGACTACGAAACTGAGTTTGAGCTTAAGATCACAAAATCCTCCCAATGTACTGGAATTGTTGGTTATTTTGATGTTGTTTTTCAGTCTGCTATTTCAGTTCCTGTTCAATTAAGTACAAGTTGGGACACAGTACCAACGCATTGGAAACAAACCATATTTCTGTTTGAGAAAAAGCTTGATGTGGAGGAAGGTGAAATATTAAGTTGTGCTATCAAGTGCAATAAAGATCCAAAAGAACCAAGATCTTTGATTGTTAAATTACACATTGTCAAGCAGGACAAATCTCAGTCAATCAAACAGCTTTATGTTATCAACTAACAACTCAAATGGGATGGACACATTGAATTTATGGCTGGTGCAAAAAATATCATTATCCAAATTTCTTGATCTGAATTATATTAGACTGCTACACAATTATATCTACATGAAAATGATAGAAACTGCAATGTTTAAAATATAAATTCAATAATAGACTAATTTGATTTTGCTCTGGAACTATTGCTACTACTGTAAAAAACAACTTCACATCAAGGATTACATCTAAGATGTAAACATACCCTAAGATTGCAATAACAGCTTACAGCTTATGTTCGAACATATCTGTCTCCAGGTATGTTGTACTTTTTTCTTATTTTGTCAACCCTTTCACGATGCCTTTTCCTTTGCTCTTGTTCTCTCTGGTATCTCTCTTGTTCCATTCTTGCCACCAGCTGGGGATCTATTTGATGTCCTCTTGGCTGTGTATAGTTTACATTATGTTGCTGAGGATTCATTAATCTCTGAGTTTCGTTAGCTACAACTTGATTGTGATCAACTTCATCTTGATGCTTTTTCTTTCTGGAAAAAGAAAATTAATGTCAACTCACATTTCAAGTTCAGTAAATTTTGGCTGCAGGAAAAAGTTTTTTGTTCCAGGGGACAAGAAGGTTATTTTTGCAGTGTGGAAAAGCATTTGGTCATGATTCTTGGTGAGGATGGCCAAGTGGTCCTGCAGATGTGGGTTTGATTCCCACCATTTTCAACATTACTGCATGAAGTGAGGAGAACTGCTAGCTCTCTGTTTATTGTTGGCCACATATTGGAAGCACTGTCCCAATTAGAGAAAAGATTGGGGCTCCCACTGTTTAAATTAACCATTAGCTATTCAGTGGTCCCCTTGTATTATGACCAAAAACCCATACCCTGTGTGACAGCCATCATATGTGCCTTTCTACCTGACACTAATGCAATGCAATTTCAGAGTCAATCAAGACATTGTTGTTACCCTAATGAAGCATCCCCTAAGAAACCATTAGTTTTAAGAATCTTACTTTTTCTTCTTTTCTATGTGGTGTTTTACATCATGTACTGTCTTTGCAAAGGAATAACCAATGCTATTTTCTTTGATTTTTATTGGTTTTTGATCAGACCTGAAAATAAAGTAGCGGAAAGTCTATTAGATTCAGAAAGCTTAGGATTGAAGACATTTGGCTCATTGTTTGTATTTCATACAAAGGTATATGATTTGGTATAAAAAGTATGCACTGCCTTTGGTTCCTGCATGTAGACATAGAGAAAGCATTCCTATAGAAAATTGCTCTTCAGTGCTGGAGATCTTTGGCGTATACAGTAGTACATGGAATGCAGCCTTGCAGGCAGGGTAAATGGCCAGTGGTACACAATGGAAAAAGTCTTGAGAATTTTTTCTCATCACTCACTTTATATCTTCATTCAAAAGAGGTTGTGCTGGGTTTGACGAAAATGAGCTATTACTTCTCTGGGGTTTTCCAACAAAATTGTCATTTTCAAAGTATCCATTCAATCTGCAATGCAAACAAAAACAACAGTTATAAGTTACAAAGGTTTCAGAATTCAACCAATTTCATTGTTTCATTAATATAAATATATTACAAATAAAAACAGTTAAACCGACCACTGTTTTATGTTTCAATAATGTTGATATTATCAGGATCACAAAAAGCTGTAATAAATTCAATAAGACAAGAAAAGGGCTTATATATTATTGAAAAAAGTTGTTTAAAAGAGAAATGTAACAATTTTTTTGCAATATATATAATGTGGTATTGTATAACATTGGAAAGGTACTAGCAATCAATCAATAGCAAATAAAATTTTTAACATGCTTTAAAATAATTTTTAACATATAATTGACCTTACATTTTCCCATCTCCAAATCTATATTCTCCAAATCCATGCTTTTTATCCTTCTTCCATTCTCCTTCGTAAATGTCTCCATTTTCAAATCGATAAATTCCAAATCCGTTCCTTGCCCCAGTTATGTCTCTGCTTCCATGGTATTCACCCTTCTCTGGAATGATGTCAAAATCATCCTCTTCCTTTCTCACAACACACGGGCAAATTGCTGCCAAAAAGTCACACATTTTTATTGAATCTTTTTACCAGATTCCTTGGATATATTTCTTAATTAGCCATTGAAATTATGCATCTTTATCAATCGATTTTTTCAGGTTTTTCCAAGTTTGACCTTTTCCAATCTTTCGTTGTTCCGAAACTTTTTGCCTTGTGACTTCTGCCTTTTGTTCTGCTCCGCAGTGGAATCTTCCGTTTCCGTCTTCCGTCCACTCAGCGGCATTCAAAAGAGAATAGGCTTTTAGCCAAAGGTGGAAGCGTTTTCATATCCTTTCCGTTTGCGTTTAGTTAGGCCAGTTTTTGGTTGGTTATTTAGTTGCTGATTCTTAACTATAAATGTAACATGAGCTATCAACTGTATAGAAACACTACTCTTGGCAACAGCCTTCAAGAAAGCTTAGATGAATTGATCCAGGTATTATTTTCTATTTACCGCGCGCGCTGAAAAGAAAGACCATTATCTATAAAAACCATGAAAACTTTCTCTCTCCCCACGGCCGGCGGCCTAGGCCTAAATTGAAATGAAGTGTTAGAAAGGTAGCCTTAGGCTCCTACTTCTAGACAACTAGCTGAAATTAAGATTAAAGATCTATTGTTTAATTAACAATGGATGCAGTTATTCAAGTGATAATCGGGGTTGGGGCAGAGCCTCCACATGTTATGGATCAAATAATTGACAAACTACAAGAAAGAAGTTATCTGTGTCATTTCAGGTTGGGGGGACCATGATGGTTTGGGCAAAATGTCTTAGCAAGTTGAGCAAAAAGGAAATTGGGCAAATCAGTGATTGGGCGAAACGTCTTGAAAGCAGGCATTGCATTTGCACACCCAAGTTTTTCCATAGAACAATTGAGCCCAGATTGGGCCCTCAAGTTGCTCAATGTTCAGGTCAGTCCAGTGAAAAAGTGAAGTGCAGGTACTTTAAAATTGCAAAGAAACCAGAAGCACCTTTGAACATACTTAAAAAAACTTTTTCATCTGACACTGCTTTCAGTATTAATTTGAAAACAAACAAGCCAAAACAATAGACTCAGTGGGAATTTAATTGTGTTGGTCCATTTCTCATGTTCCTTGTGCTTATTCTATTTAAATATTAATTGTGGTTTAACATTATTTTTTCATTGTTAGTCACAACAAATAACTCCACAACTTGCATTAAAAGCCCTACTGGAGTTTGACAAAGCGATCAACCATGCATTGGCAACTAAAGTAAAGAACAGAATAACTTTTAAGGTAATTTTTTGCATTTTTTTTTAAATACCATGGAATGGGTGTAAATTGGAACACGGGATAAAATTCATTATTCACTCAAAATTCACTATTTTATTGTTTGATTAATTGTTGCATGGAATCCTAATTTTTGGCAGAGCAAGAGGTCTTATGGCTTTGTTCCATGTTGGAGTTTCAGAACAAAGAAATTAATTGAAGAGTCCAAATGAGAAAGTTTGAGAAAGTTCGTTTTCTCACTTGGACTCTTCAATTAATTTCCTTTGTTCTTCCAGCTAGAAGCTGATTGGTGTCTGAAACACAATTCCAATTCAGCTTCACTTTCTGATTGGTGCATTTTGAGCCACATCTGGGTATAAACCGTCCCAGTTTATTATTTTGGTATGTTTCCGACATTCATACTGTAAGGAGTGTCAGACAAAAAAAACTTTAAAGTATGACCAAAAATGTTTCCGCTGTTCTTCAGAATTCTGAAGTTTTGTAATACTCAAAAACTATATCATCTTCTACTTTTTTTAGGGACATCTGAATACATACAGATTTTGTGATAATGTGTGGACATTTGTACTTGAAAATGTCCAGTTTAGAGAGCTGGGGGAAGTTGTCAAAGTTGACAAAGTAAAAGTTGTTGCCTGCGATGGAAAAGGTACATCAATATTATTTGAAATATTAAGTTCCGATAATTTTACTTCTCTGCTGTGTACTTGTTTTTGAAAATGGAAATCAACTGGATAAAATGGACAGAAACAGGTTTTTAAAAGTGATAATTGTGTTCCAAAAGGTTTGGGTTAAAAAAATGCAGCCCAGAGCAAATATTTAGAATAATAACACATTTACAGTAGGGGATGCTTCACATACTACTGGGATGAAGTAAAGTGAAGTGAAGTAAAGTTGTGATTAAAAATGGATAGGTTTCTGCCTGTGCTTGCACTTTGTTGTAATGGAAGAGGGAGTGGATTAGTTGCCATACAGTTTCTGCCTTAAGTTAGATTTGAACACTCAGGGTCAAGCTTATTTACATAATATGAGAAATTGTTAGTCACACTCTGGTGAAAACATAGGTTTGAAAGGCCTAAGTGTGCCAAATTCTGAGTTTTTTGCTTCCGCTGTCTTTAGTATCAAATTTTATCGTAAATATCCTACCAAATAATATGAGAAAATATACTATAGATTATCAGACAAAGAGAAAGCTGTGAATTCTGAGAAGACTCATCACCGGTACCAGTTTGGTATTTAGATGAGAAGAGAAAATTTAGCGTTACTAAACAAAAAATTAACATGAAATAATACAAGATTTTCGACAATACCTAAGAGAGTCTTTCTTTAGAATATATTGCTTACAGTCCCCATGTTTTCAAACTTATCAAAGCTTCCTCTGTTTGCTTTACAGTTTCATTAAGTTCACCAAACTTTACGTTAGCTATTGCTTTCACTTGCAGAATATCTCTCATTTGATTCATCAAAAAGTCAATTTTATCGTAAAACCTTACACATTTACGGTTGAAATTCTTCGACTGCTTCTCACCAGTTCTGACTTTACTAACAAACTTCCCCATTGCGATATTTTCTAGTAGTTTGTATACATCTTTTTGAAAACTGAACACTCTTTTCAACATTGCAATCTTCGATTTATCAGAAAGTTCCACTTGAAAATCCTCCGCTCTCTTGTCAATACCAAACTTTGTTCTCCTTTTACCGACTTCTTTGATCGCATTATTATAACGAAATATTCTTCTAAAAAGGCTGTTGCGATCTTTGTTGTCGTAAACATCAAGACTTGAGAAGATTCTTACTTCAACCGAGACATTTTTGCAGCTTGCATGAGTCTTGGAGCCAAATGGTTGCAAACAATTCCAGCAAAATGCTTTTCCACACCTGCATATCATATAATTGCATCCTTGATTCTTGTTTATCGGAGTCTTGCAGAATGGACATTTCTTCAGCTCCACTGATGTCGTGATGTTATCACCATTTCGATCATAAATACGACCAGTGTTCCTCTCTATCTCCTTTTGAAATGTTTCCATGTGTTTACAAGCTGCTGGCCAGTGTGGCTCTTCGTGACAACCAAAACACCAATTCTTTCTACAAGTGCAGTTTACTGTTGGTATATCTTGCAGACCATATTTCGGTTCATTGTCTTTGAAACCACAACAAAAGGCAGCTTTATCACAGCCAGGACACCATTGCCAATCAGCCCTTTGATGAACAGCGTTCTCAAACAGCACACTGATGTATCTTACAGCATTTTCTTTCGAACCAATTGCTAGTACAGTTACAATATCAACAACTGTGTTGCATTTGTACGCAGGACAAAGAATCTTACTTGTGCGACTGTTGATTTTTTCACTAAGATACATATTCCAGCATTCTTCACAAAACGAGTGCATACAAGCCTTAAGTTCTGTTCCATTTCGAACTTTGCCTTCTAATTTCTCGGCATCTTCCAACTTTTCCATGTCTTCTTCGTGGTCGTTACCTGAAGTACCTTTCAACGCATCAAAACATATTCCACAGGTGCTGCGTAAGGATGGGAGGAATACATAATCTCCGAGTTCGTCGTTATCGGCCTTAAGTCCAGTTGAACTCTTCAGCACATTGTCAAACATAAGATCAAACGCTTGTTTCCTCTCATGAGAACTTGTCTTCCATTTGCTCAGTCTCCTCGCCAAGTCTGTTGAATTTCGTTCTTGGCAACATTCCTCAGCCCTTGCACCAGAGTCTATGCAGCATTCACCATTTAGCATCAAAATAAAGTCTTGAAATTCAACCCCTTGCTTTTTTCTAATAGACTGCTGTATCTTTTTTGAAGTCGAAACATTTTGAAATCCAAACAATTTAATCTTCAGTAAAGTTGTTTTTGTACTGCAGGGTGACATTACTTCAGCAATCAGAAAGCATTTGTTACCTGAAAACGACAAAGAGTTAAGTTTAGAATCCTGCAACTGGAATATATACCCCGATAATTCCAAATCTCGTTTAAAGTTCTTTAACTATCCAGAAGAACGGCTGTTCCCACTAGTATCACTTTCGGTCTACTTAGATCAATGCCAAATTGCTTACACGACACATTGGATTATCCATGAATGCATTCCCTCCCGTCCCCCTTTGAACAAATATGTTCTCGGGGGAGAAAAGAAACATAACCTAGGATACATGTTTCAGATACAAGTCTTCATGACCCTACTGCACAGAAACCAGTTTTAGTGATAGAAATTGTTTTGAATCTCTAGTCATCAATATAACTTAGCTCACCTTTTTGTTGCTTTCCATCAAAGAATATCCCAAATCGTCTTGGATAACTTCTACCCTCGATATAACCGCTGCCATATGTAGCATTCAGCTTCGAAGCAGAAATCGACGTAGATGTCACTTCTATTTTAATTCTTCACACGATATCAAATGTTTTTTCGCTGGCTGACTTGTTTCTTTTGAACTCTGGGTGCTTATTTCTGCAGCTGGAAGCTCCAAACATCCATTGCTGATTTCTTTAATGACGCTGAAGTTTCCAGGTTTTGCATAATTGCATTCTTTGTTCTCCAACGTTTCAGCGTCCAAATAGATCACAATGTTCTTTGGAGAGAATTTAACTAACTGGATTGATGCCGAATTGCAATGATAAAGCTCTCTTTCATCTCCTTTTTGAGTTATCAACTTTAAGCTGCTTTGGGTACCCCTTTTCTTTGTAAGATGAAAATCGTCTAGAGTACGCTTTCTTTTTGGTTCAAAAGCTTCTTGAATGCTTTCTCGTTGAACATCATCCGAAAAAAAGTCGGATTCATGGTCAAAATCATCCTCCCAATTTCTAATTTCATCACATAGCCATCTATTTGTCTTTGACTCCTGTTTAAGATTATATCCTTTTCTGTTCCAGCAATTCTTATGTTCTCTGCATGATCGTATCGCCTCCTTATTTCTATTCGATTGCACGCGGTATGGCCATGCTTGTGAGTGTTCTCCATTTTCGACTTCGTACATGACATCGGCATTCTCTGGCGACTTCACTAGGTCCTTCACGGCGGTTCTCCTAGAAATTAAACCGGAATTATTAATCGTATAAACCTTGCAAATCGAGATCATGACATGGTAAGGGATGTTACGCTGTTTCTCGACCGCTCTTGCGTTTTTCTCGACGGCGCTGTGTGAATTTCTTAGACTTGTTTCTGTGGCGCAGTAGTTAGCGCGCAGAAATCACAACGAAAATGTTTTAGGTTCCATTCCAGCCACGGTCTTTCCACTTGTGTTGCAGAGATAACAACCTTTGGCAAGTAATTTGTTGACACAAATGTGCCTCCCTCTACCCTGGTGTATAAATGGATATACCTGGTTGGTAGTTACGAGCGCCATATATGGCTGCACCACCTAGCTACACTTTTTTAATAAGCAACCGCTCAATAAGCAACTAGGGCTGAACTGACCTTAACATTAAGCAACTAGAGGGATCAATTGAGTTATTGTAAGCAACTAAGAAGTCAAACAACCAAGCTTATCCTCTTCCTTGTTGTTAGGAAACTGTTCGTTCTTATGTTTTGCATGTTGAAGTTAGTTAGCAAACGTTTTTCAACTTACTGTCTCCGGAAAGTCGTGTTGTAGGCCTTAACAGTTGACGATTTTGACCCCCGGAGTCAGGGTGGTTGTTAGGTACAAACAATGTTGAGCAACTTTTAAGCAATTTTGAGGGCTGAAATGTCTAAAATTTTAAGTAACTTTGAGGGCTGGACTAAAGTCAAGTTGCTTATTAAAAAAAGAAGTGCAACAAGGTCCTTTGCTACCATATTTGTTGTGATTACATCATCGCTGTTTTTAAATCCTTGCCAAAACGAGGCTTGCTAAGATTGCGCCATTCTCGGAAATCTTTTGTTTTCTGTTTTCACGATCAGTAGACTCAAGCAACAACGATTTCCAAATTTTACTATTTTTGCTCGTTTTTCCATCAATTTTTAGCAAAAATTATTTTGTTCTTAGGTTCTGGAGTCAGTACTGAAGATTAGAAGTGGCATGATATTGGATTAGTCTAAGTTTTGGCTTAAAAACTGACACACTAAACATGTGTAAATAGGCCGAAGCAACAGGTAGACCATATACGAAAGCCGACAGTACCTGACTTGATAATGTCATATGTGTAGAAATGTAATACAGTTTTCACACTTATACACGTTAACCAATGAATCTTTATAAGTAGTGCGGAACTCGAAGCTACCTTAAATTATTAACTATTTGTTATTTATAAAAAATAAACTAGACTAGTTATAAAATTTTGTTTTGCTCAGTATAATACAGTAAGGGAAGGGACTAAAGTTTCGACAAATTGTCAGTGTCAATGTATTAAGGAAGCTATACCTACTTCATTTCATATCCGACTATGTAGACACATAGTCTATGCTATGGTAGACAGTACAACAAAATGGAAGGGATTTTTGCATTTAATTTTTGTTTGTTTGTAAAGAATCACATACTGATCATAGGTCCCCATATTTGCAAACGTATGAGCTGACTTAGCACTCTGGCCTGTCACCCTGTCGTAATCTTCCTTTTGGAAGAAGACAGTATCTGTCAGATCAATGTAGATGTAGATTCTGGAGGAAAAATTGTGTGCCAGCTTCCAGATTTCTCTTTGCAGCCTTGTCGGCATTTGCCTTGTTTCCCTGTGTGTAATGTTAAAGGGGCCTGAGGAAGAGTCGTAGACTTATTACCTTCCTCCCACTCTTTCTGAAACAGCTTCTAACAAGCTACAACAACATACTACGACGAATGTAATAAGTCTAGAAGAGTCGAATCGGTCGGAAGTTGGTGCATGCGCTTACGCTTTCTTCCGCGTTTTCACACGTCCAGGTTCCAAAATTTGAAACATCGAAATAGATTTAGTATTCTTTGATATCGTTTATATTTTAAAACGATCTATTGTCTTTAAATCAGTTAGATACTATGATTTACGTGACAAATAAATATGTTGTTCTTCGAGATTGGAAACTTGGCCTAGCCTATTACAGTGTTCTTATTCTCACGTTGATTTACATGTTCTCTCGACTTGTCGTGAGCAAAGCTTATTTGCAGGTAAGAATTCGAATATTTAAGACTTCATATATATAAAACACTTTATCAACACATAAGATCTCTATCAAATCTGTTTTTCTGGCACTACCACTGCTTGGCCGGCTGGAGGGGTCTAAGACCAAGAGGTGTCATCTATTAGGTATGCAACCATTCAGGTGAGAGATGAGATCCGGTGGGATAAGCTATTCTCTGTATTAGACAGGCGTTCCCTCTGTATGTGGGGTGTCGGTCAGTCCCTTAATTCTGTCAATGATCGGAGGTTCTATCATCCCGGGCCTCAAGGGAGTCCCAAGCCAGACTGGAATATGTGCACACCAAAAACCATAGGCTATTGTTCTTGAAACAATAGATGCATTGTTTTCACCAAAATTTTGCACCGAAGTTCTTGGTGAACACAGCAAAGTTTTCATACTGGCCCCCAGTGAATCTGCTACCTGATCAAAGTGGTGCCTGTTGACGTTATTATTTTTTGGCACAGGGGCTGCATTACCCACTGCTACAGACATCACAGACAGGCTTCAGCATGTCTGGCCTTATATGTCACTGACTGATGCTCTAATGATGGTAGCATAGCATCACTGTCAGGGTTGAGATTTAGTTGGTTTATCTCCATTTCCAGATGCATTAGACTGGCATTAAGATGGACTTGAAGCACTTTTTTTGTAAATTTTTTCTTCATCCTCTATCTTCAACACTTTTGTCACTGAATTACAAAGTCTTCTTAAAATGCATACAATATAAGTATTAAAATGTTGATTTTTCTGTTTTAGTTTGATCATTCTCCATCAGGTCATGTACGGATCATAACCAACTCACCACCTCTGAAGGAAAGTGAAGATCATTTAAAGCTTGATCAGATGTATTGCTGTGGTAAGATTCTTCAAAAACCTTGCCTTTAGATATATACTGTGTATATATAGTATACTGTGTATATAACTTATATATATATGCTTGCCACCCTCGTCACCTTCGTCACCCAAATATACTGTGTATATACTTATATATATATGCTTGCCACCCTCGTCACCCTTGTCACCCAAAAATATACTATGTATATACTTATATATATATGCTTGCCAGCCTCCTCACCCTCATCACCCAAAAATATACTGTGTATATACTTATATATATATGCTTGCCACCCTCGTCACCCTCGTCACCCAAAAATATACTATGTATATACTTATATATATATGCTTGCCATCCTCGTCACTTTCTCACCCTTGTCACCCTCACACCCAAAATATACTGTGTATATACTTATATATATATATGCTTGCCACCCTCGTCACCCTTGTCACCCAAATATACTGTGTATATACTTATATATATATGCTTGCCACCCTCGTCACCCTCACCCTCGTCACCCAAAATATACTATGTATATACTTATATATATATGCTTGCCACCATCTTCACCCTCACACCCAAATATACTGTGTATATACTTATATATATATGCTTGCCACCCTCGTCACCCTCACACCCAAATATACTATGTATATACTTATATATATATACTTGTCACCCTCGTCACCCTCGTCACCCAAAAATATACTGTGTATATACTTATATATATATGCTTGCCACCCTCGTCACCCTCGTCACCCAAAAATATACTGTGTATAATAATATAATATATAAATGTAATTAAGGGGCTAAAAGGCTAACGCCTATAAAACCCTGAGTTTAAGCATTTAAATTAATCAGTTAGTACAAAAGTTATATTTTTCATCGCGACGGAAACTGTCATATAGTTTTTCAAAATTCAGTACATTATCAGCATTTACTATTTCTTTTTTCAATGAATTCCATTCATTGATGACTCTCTGTGAGAAAAAGTGTTTTCTTATGTCCAGCCTTGACTTGTTTACGACTATTTTGAATTCGTGTCCTCTTGTTCTATTATTGTTTATACTTATATATATATGCTTGCCACCCTCGTCACCCTTGTCACCCTCGTCACCCAAAAATATACTATGTATGTACTTATATATATATATATGCTTGCCACCCTCGTCACCCTCGTCACCCAAAAATATACTGTGTATATACTTATATATATATGCTTGCCACCCTTGTCACCCTCGTCACCCAAAAATATACTATGTATATACTTATATATATATGCTTGCCACCCTCGTCACCCTCGTCACCCAAAAATATACTGTGTATATACTTATATATATATGCTTGCCACCCTCGTCACCTTGTCACCCAAAAATATACTATGTATATACTTATATATATATGCTCAGGGGCGGCGCCAGCCGCCAAAGTGTGGGGTGGACTATTGAGCGAAGCCAGGGTAAGTTGGGGGTCTGGGGGCTTGTCCCCAGGAAAAAATTTTAGGAACCACGCCCTTTAGAATACCGGAGAACGCCCTTTAGAGCGCTGGGAAACGCCCTTCTTGGATCGAATGAAAGATAGTATCCTTATTTTGGCAGACATGAAACAGTCAGTGAAGGTCAAAAAACTTAACGAGAACATAATTATAAACTCAAAACACAACATAAACCTATGAAAATATTGTTCACTGCTTGATTGTTTTCAGCTGCTTCTTTTTCTTTCTTCCAAAAGGCAACCTCTCTTGATTCAGAACGGAGTAGGAATTCAAGTGAAGTCTTAAGAAAGGAAAATGACTCATCAGCCCCCCCCCACCATTTTCTCATCGGATTTGGGCGAATTACAAAATCGATCTTTGAGAAAACTGGGGTGGACACGTCCCCCCCAGTCCACCCCGTGGCGCTGCCCCTGTATATGCTTGCCACCCTCGTCACCCTCGTCACCCAAATATACTGTGTATATACTTATATATATATGCTTGCCACCCTCGTCACCCTCGTCACCCAAAAATATACTATGTATATACTTATATATATATGCTTGCCATCCTCGTCACCCTTGTCACCCAAAAATATACTATGTATATACTTATATATATATGCTTGCCACCCTCGTCACCCTCGTCACCCTTGTCACCCAAATATACTGTGTATATACTTATATATATATGCTTGCCACCATCGTCACCCTCGTCACCCAAATATACTGTGTATATACTTATATATATATGCTTGCCACCCTCACACCCTCACACCCAAAATATACTATGTATATACTTATATATATATATGCTTGCCACCCTCGTCACCCTCGTCACCCAAAAATATACTGTGTATATACTTATATATATATGCTTGCCACCCTCCTCACCCTCGTCACCCAAAAATATACTATGTATATACTTATATATATATGCTTGCCACCCTCGTCACCCTCGTCACCCAAAAATATACTGTGTATATACTTATATATATATGCTTGTCACCCTCGTCACCCTTGTCACCCAAAAATATACTATGTATACACTTATATATATATGCTTGCCACCCTCGTCACCCAAAAATATACTGTGTATATACTTATATATATATGCTTGCCACCCTCGTCACCCTCGTCACCCAAAAATATACTATGTATATACTTATATATATACATGCTTGCCACCCTCGTCACCCTCGTCACCCAAAAATATACTGTGTATATACTTATATATATATGCTTGCCACCCTCGTCACCCTTGTCACCCAAATATACTGTGTATATACTGATATATATATGCTTGCCACCCTCGTCACCCTCGTCACCCAAATATACTGTGTAATAACCAACTCACCACCTCTGAAGGAAAGTGAAGATCATTTAAAGCTTGATCAGATGTATTGCTGTGGTAAGATTCTTCAAAACCTTGCCTTTCGATCACCAGTACAATTAATTGCTACCAGTGGTCCTCTCTCACTCTGACCGTGACACCTGGAGACAGAGCGTCCACCAAGCTGTCTCCTTCTTTGAAAGCACTCATAGAGACATCATTGAAGACAGCAGAAAAGGAGAAAGAACCATGAGGCCTTGGCCCATATATATACCCTGATCAGACCTTCCTCTGCAGGTGCTGTGGTGGGTCTGCTTGTCCGATATTGGACTAGTCAGCCACAAGCATGCCTGTAACCGAAAATGACTGTCAAATAATCTTCCTTCAGAAAGCCAAGTCATGATGATGAAAATCAATTGCAATCACCAATTATTTTTCTTGAAGTAATGTAGCAATTTTCATCCTAATTCCTATGATTTAATTCATAACCTGATTGGCTCCTGCAGCTTGATGTGGTTTGCTCTAACTTTCCAACAAGACCTTTGGTAACTTCAATTATGGGTATGCAAAGTTGAATTGTTGAGTTAAATTAAGGGGCAAAGTTTTGATGAATTCATCCTTAGCTTACCGCAACCATCAACCTCTCAGACTTGCTTCTTCAATTAATAACTTCCTTTTATTATTGATTTTTTTCTTTCAGGAAAAAATTCATCATTTTCCAGTTGCAGAGAATGTAGAGCACTAGATGGTCTTGCACTAAATTGGCCAACAGAATCAAAAGCAATTAATATAGCAACATTCATTATGGAAAGATGGGAGGAAACAGGCCATGAAGATGACAAAACCGAATTTTCAAAATTAAGGTAAATTATGCCTTGTGTAACATGTATTAACCTGTAAGTGTATTAGATTAAGGAATAGCCATAAAATGCTCAAGAGACAAGACTTGTTGAACTTTGTTGCAGATGTTATAGAATATTTCTAGTACACCTAATCAAGGGGCATTTCACTCTTCGAAAAGGCATACAAGGTTTCTGTTTAAACAAAATGATTTCAAAGAGATTTCCATAATATAAATGGTATTTCTATAGAGAGAAGTGCCAGTTGGCCCTAATTCTCTTTTTCTGACTTGTGTCATACCCGAGGAATGCCAGACAAAATAAATCTAAGTACCATAAATGATCGATTAAGCGCTGCTACTCGATTAAACGCCACAAGTGCTGCACTTCTGAATAATGTAGTTTAATACGTGCCAAAATTGAATTAGGGCCGCAGCAACTAGTTTATTAACCATAGGTACACTTCGAACGGTGTTCATAGGAAAACAATGATGACATTTACATTGAATGCTAGCTAACTAACTAACTAAATAACTAACCAACTAACTAATTAACAAACTAATTAACTAACTAACTAACTTACTTACCTACTAACTAACTAACTAACTAACTAACTAACTAAATAACTAACTAACTAACTTACTTACTTACTATACTAACTTACTTATTTGTATATTCTATTTTTGTAGAATTTTTTGTATATCACAACTTTGATCTCTCATTCATTGATTTCTTAGGGAAGATAGATATTTTACTCTTAACCCTGAGCATGTCCTCCTGAAAATCGAGCACTCAATTGCAGCACTGCCTGACACTGATGATGCCTTTGCAGCCTCTCGCAAAATGATGACTGGTAGAATTATTGGAAAAGATGGCAAAATAATAAGAAAGTAAGTGTCTTCTTTTAATTGAATTCAGAGCTAAAGTTACAGGGACTTCCAGTGTTGCGTCACCATTTCAAGCAAAAAATTCACACGTGAAGCCGCAATTCTAAGCTATTTTCTTTGAATTCACAGGTTAAACAGCGTTGGGAAGCCTGACGGTATTCGGTTAATAGAATTACTGAGAGCTGCTGATGTTCAAAGTTTGGATGTCCGCTCGGATGCATCAAATGCACGGAACAGAACATTTCGTGAAAATGGCATTGTACTGCGTGTTACTATTACCTATGAAAATGCGGATAAAACAATATTTGGTACAAGGTGACGTGATTTTTTCTTCTAATATTTCAACCAGCGTTCTCATACACCCTTGACAAAAATTTCGACGATCAGCGGAGACCTCTAAGAGCATGCTTAAAAGCTTCTTTCGTCTTACACTCCTCAGACAAAAGTAGACACAAGCAGTTTGTTTTCTCACTTCGACTCTTCAAAAAATCATGTTTGTCATCCCAATTCATCCCGCGAGCTGACCGATGTTCTAAACACAACACAACACAAATCCAGCTCCACTTCTTTGATTGATGCATTTCGATCCGCATCTGGGTATAATTCCTTAGTCAATTGTTTCCATCTCTTTTTGACGCTTATACTCTTAAGAATTACAGACGAAAAACTTTCAAGTATGACCTACGATGTTTTCGCTTTTTATCGCAATTTTAAAGTGAAGGTGTAAGTGTAATGATGTACGGTATTTAGCGCCACGTGCTAGGATCTCAGTAGTAGTTTAACTAATCGAGGCATCGACCCTGCCGTGACGCTACCGCAGCTCGGCTTGGATCCCGATGTCTCTATTCTTCTGACACCACGAGCCAGCTGGACTAGGCCACACCACCTTCGAAATTCCGTTCTTTACAACAAAGAATTATAAGTTTTCCGTCTTATTCCCGTAGTGACCCTGTGTATACGTACAGTGTAAGAAGAATGAAGTTTTCAGAGTACAAAGTTAAGCAAGAAATACCAGTGGTAGATCCTACAAGCTTCAGTCATCTGCACGAACCGAACCAAATTAAAAGAAGAAAAGTACTTAAAGATTTTGCACAAGACTTGAATTTATCCAAGCTGGAAAGATCGGTAAGCAACTTTTTCCTGTTTTTAACCATGCAAAATTGAAAATTGAGTGGTGGATGCGAAGAAATGGCAGGGTAATTATTAGTACCGTTGAAGGGTATCATCAGTACAGCGGAGGGTGCCAATGCAATGTAAAGGATTATAATGAGTAACGTGGTGAGATATCATCAGTACAGCGCAGGGTGGCCATGCAATGTACAGGGTTATCATCAGTAATTTGGAGGGGTATCATCAGTACAGCGGAGGGTGCCAATGCAATGTTTAGGGTTATCATCAGTACAGTGGAGGGATATCATCAGTATAGTTGAGGGTGCGAAGAAAAATGTAGATTAATCATCAGTACAGTGGAGGGATATCATCAGTGCAGTGAAAGCTGCGAAGTTATAAGAAGGGTAAACATTAAAAACGTAAAGGGTTATCATCAGTACTATGGAGGTTGCGGGTTAACGAGGAAGGTTATCATCAGTACTATGGAGGTTGTGGATTAATGAAGAAGGTAATCATCAGTACTATGGAGGTTGTGGATTAATGAAGAAGGTAATCATCAGTACTATGGAGGTTGCGGGTTAATGAGGAAGGTTATCATCAGTACTATGGAGGTTGTGGATTAATGAGGAAGGTCATCGTCAGTACTATGGAGGTTGTGGATTAATGAGGAAGGTCATCGTCAGTAACGTGGAGGGATATCGTCAAAACTGGGGTGGGGGTAATTATCAGTGATTTCTGTCTTGATACACATGATAAATTTTGATATTTGCTTTTCATTGCTCCAGGGAAATTTTCGCTGCCTAATTTGGTCATTGAGTTAATAAGTGGATTGGGATTACTTGGATATGCAGCTGCCATCATAGAATTCTATGTACTTTATGTATCACCTGCCAGAAACTCATATTGTCAGTCCATTTTGGAAGATTCACAAGATCGAAATGGAGGAGATAAATCAATTGATAGACAAGAACCTCTTAATGATGAGAAAATTGTTATTCATGGAAAAAGCAATGATTTTGAAAGTAAAAAAGATTTGTAGAAGGTGAGCAAGTTTTGTATTGTTTGAGAAATATTTTTATTTCCCTTTGCATTGAGCGTTATTCGTAAGTAGACTTATTACCTTCCTCCCACTCTTTCGGAAACAACTGCTAACAACTACAACAACATACAGCTGTTCCTAAGTCAAATTAAATTTTAGGCCGCTCAGATGCCATGGCTTTCTCGCCTGCGAAAAGAGGAATTAATGTGGATGCATTTTTAACTCAGGAAAAGTAAGGAAAAGCATTTTTCTTTGTACGGATAACATTTTTTGGATGCTACACACCGAAAAATACATATTTGAAGACGATTGTAGTCGGGAAAATTTGTTAGGCCATTCCTCGCACCAGAACGAGGTTCGTGAAAATTAGCACGACCTTTTGACTGAACGTTTATGAGTCGTAGTTGGAGCGGGGTGGTAGAGTGTGGAGGAGCGAGCTTTGCTCATATCTGCCTTAATTTCGGTCTGCATTTATTACTCAGTATTTTCGGTCGGCGTTTGTCGTGACAGTAGCTCGAGTGCTCGCATGCTAGCGCGGAAAGCGATCTCTCGTCTTCAGAATTAGACAAGGCTCTGCCACTTCTTCTTTTCTCAAAGGATTCCACATTTCCCGTTTTAGTGTGAAATCCTTGCTTCTGGTTAGCTGTAATCTCGGCCTGTTCCTGAGCTCGAAAGGTTTCACAGTTGAGGGGCTACAGTGTCGAGTCACTACAAAAGCCGTAGTTTTAGCTGCCGCCATTAAATGCCCAGCCAAACGATCAAACATTGTTGGTCCAACATTTTAAATTTGCTTTGCAACAAATGTTTGACAGTTTGGCCACCTCTAAAACATTGCTTGACAAGCAAAAGTAACAGAATTTGTGGGGTGATGTTTTTGAGAAGTTCAAAAACACTTTTGCTTGCGCAAACCAAAAGTGTTAGACGAACAATGTTTTTGGACGTGGCCAAACGGTCAAAGATTTTGCTTGACAAGCAAATCTTAAATGTTGGGCTAACAATTTTCGATTGTTTGGCCAGGGCCAAAGACTAGCTGTAGGTCTTTGAAGGTGATCCCGACGAGATAGAGAAATAATAAATTTGACCTACACTTCTTTATAATAAAGCGCAATAAATCTTTGAATAATGCATAAAATACTTTAGATTTTCGAAAAACCGCTAGTTGAGTCTCTTCTCCTTTTCCTAATTTTTTGGTTGACCAATACTAATGATGATATGCAGTTATTAGGAAAAAGTTGCGCTGTCTTTAATTTGTGGTTTTCTTTACTTAATTTCAACCCACTACTTAAGACCTAACTAGACCAATCAGAATCAAGCAGTCACCTAATAAGCCAATCGGAATTTTCCATGTATTCAACGTCTTTGGCATGGTCTGCTGAGCACCGGTAACAGTTGACAAAATATTACATAAGATTTGAGAAACAGCAACTTTCCCCTCTTATTCTTAAATTTGCACAGCATTGTGCGGTGGGGGGTAACCTTTTAGGATGTCCAGTACCCATGGGGAGGCAGACATCTCTAAGTATCGTGGCCTGGGTATTTAGTACCCTGGGTGGGGGCACACCATTAGGACTGTTAAGGCATGTCCCCTCGATGTCTCTCAGTTTAGCAACCTCTAAAACTATGTAGTGCGTGACAAAATGTGTAGCGAGAGACATGCAAATTTTTCTGGGAGAAAACAGAAACATTTCTTGTCTCCGCGATTCGGTGGACGTGTTGCTCGGCTTGTCACTTCCAAGTTTAACCACCCTTGGAGACACGCCGCGTAATTTCGCGTGCGACATGTCTCCTAGTTTAGCCAAACCTACAGGTGCTGGCCAAAGCATCAGAACATTGTTATTGTTGTTCAAACATTTGAAATTTGCTTGTCAAGCAATGTTCGATCGTTTGGCTGCATTTCCAACATTGCTTTTCAAACATTTCTTTTATTATTGTCAAATTTCAACAACTTGCAACATTTCGGCACTTAGCAACATATCTTAGCTAACTAACAGCAACAAGACGTTCCTCTTGCGCATTAGCTTAGCAATACGTTTCGGAGGCTTGTTAGATTACCTTTTGTTAGATACCACGATGTGTCTGTGAAGCCCAGGGAGTGCCACCTGATGAAGCCCTCTGTTGAGGCGAAGATTTGATAGTATGTTTGCATAGCCTAGCATTAAGCGCTGGTTCCTGTTGGCTATCGAAAAAGGATTAAGAAATTAACCAGACCTGGTCGGTGTGCCAAAACATATATATCCCCTGTTCCATTTATTTTCTTCGGGAGTTGGGGATGGGCAGTGTTATATAAGAGCTTGCATTTTGTGTAACAGTGTTTCCATTGCTGGTCAATGGTTGGACAGGCGTGATTCCAGAGCAGCCTCCACTCCAGGTCAGTACCAAAAAGAGGCATCGAGAAGCTATACTTTTTGGCAAACCGCTGAAGGAGATGACTTGGACATTTCCGATGATAAAGGAAATATTTGCAAAATAAAACCTTTTATTTCTTTCCTTTATCGTCCAAAAGTAAAAATCGTGATCAATGTCACTTCCATTCGTTACTCCCACATAGACTTTTGACATCTTTAGTTTCTTCGAATTCTTCAAAATATCTAATCAGCAGATGCAATAAGTTTTGATAGCGGCACTTTGATGGTCAAAATTGTTTCCAAAACATTTTACATAGGAATTTTCGCTTTTATTTGATTTGTGTCACTAACAATTGTTGTTACAAGTATAATGTATTGATTTTGTTGAATGTTCTATCGATTTCTGTTTTGAACCCTATCTGTCAGTTAAAACCAAGAAAATTGAAAATAAAATTAATCATATCATAGGGTAACAAAGAGCTCATGATGAAGCTAATAGTGATAAAAATGCAAGTTATACTATGACGCTGGAGTTGGTAAAAATATCAGCTGAATTTGACGTCAAAGAAAAAGTTAGAGATCCAAACGATCTCTCTCTATCTACGTGCCATATTCTCTGAGAACGTTGGCGACCACTGACCTACACGATTCTCTGTCCTTTGCAATTCTCAGGATCTTCAGTTCCATTTTCGACTTTTCTGTTTCCTCAACCTGTCCTGTCATCCATTTGCTCAAGCGTTAAAGATATGTCAATCTTTGTCTCCCTCTACTTCTCTTTTGCTATATCTGTCCAGTCATTATCTGCTCTTCAAAACCTTCTTTCGTAATGACGTGTTAAAAACTCGTCCTCCACTATGTTCTCAAAAGTTAGTTAATATTGCCGATTGAGATAGACCTTGAGAGAGACCTGGGGAAAGCAAACTAAAAAAATAGTAAACAAATGGCATTTGCATTCACATAGGTACATATGACTTAACTCTTCCATGAGATGCAAGCCTGGGGGTTGTTTCTAGCAGCAAAGTAGTTGATTCCATATTTCGAGTCTTGGTGCTGCTTCCAACATTCAACATGGGAACATGGACACAAACGGAAAATCTTTAAACTGTCTCTAACAAACTGTACATCAGTATCTCGGCCTTTTCCTCATATATCAAGTCACTCACTGCACTTGCTACAAGTCTCTCTCTTCTCTCCATTTTCTCCCGTGAGAGACGCTTCTAGCAAATCCAGTCACTCACAGATGCGACCGCGGATCGCAGAGCGCGGAATGCATAACATGAAACATGGAACGCAGAGCGTGAAACGCAGACGGCATGACGAGGAGTGCCTTGACTGGGAATTCGGAGAGTTTATCGTGCAGACCGATGCAAAATCACTTCTAGTGTGCAGAGCATCCGGACTGGAGCACTGGAGTGGAGAAGCGAATTTTTGCGAAGCGAAGCGAGAGCGTAAAACCTATTATAATTATCGCCGAAACGCTAAGTGAGCGCCAAATTTCGCTGATTGGTCCCCCAAAGGCCCCCATGATTGACAGAAGAGACAATACTGTATGTGATTGTGACCGTCTATATGTATATGGTATTCGCGTGTTGTTGTTGTATTACCCCTTCTAAACTGAAATGTGTTCAGTTCCCTACTTTGACAAATGATTTGCAGAGTAAGAAAGTGTATTTACTGTATTGTTTGTAATAATCGCGCAGGTCGCAGGATCGTTAATAAATTCTTCGAATCAAAATCAAAGTCATTAGATTTTATGTAATTTATTTTTTATTTTGAGCATGAATCTCATTAATAAATTAAGAGGCTGAGCTGATAACACCTTGGAAATCGTTATCTGAAATAATAAAACCTGTTTGTTGTAAACATCGTAATTTCAGTTTTACTAGGCATGGTACATGCATTCGCATCTTGGCCCAGCACGGTCGCATTTTCAGTAGGGAATAGCGGTTAACCCGCCTGATTGTCATCCAATTTTCTAATTTTTAGGCCCTCGGGGCTAGGTTTTTCTCGTTCCTGTCGAATTCCAGCACTTCGATGGACAACTTTATCGTGGATATTGATATAGACAATGACTCGTCAAATATAAAGAAGTAAATGTGAATTAATATTTATAATTTCTAGGGTTTGAGGTCTGAGCTTTTTGTAGAATATTCCTTTGAGAAAGATTCCCAAAGTGGTTATAATTGCTATGAATAAAACAAAGGCATATGATGAGAATAACAATGCTTCCGTATAATCGCAGAGATAAGATAGTTAAAGAAGCATGCATGACTTATTTTCATTCATCAAAACTCATCAAGGCTTCACTTCAACTCTACTCAACTCAACCCAGTTACAACAAAACTTCAAATATCTGTAATTACAGAGCGAGAAAATGAATATTTAGATGTTGAGGGAATCGTCAAGTACAAAATATACAAGCTGCATTTTTATATGAGAAGAATTCGAGGAAACATTTTGGTATTTCGTCCGAAATTTGTACTGCATATGGCGTCTAGACGAACGTTACTTTGTGGAGGCAACGACAGGGTAGAGGCTGATAAACGTATTTCATGCAAGCGCAGTTTCATTTCAAACTCATTTGAATTATGTTACGAAAAATAGCCATCAAGAGAAATTCACTCTCTTTGTCAGGCAGTGAATCAAGGAACGAGGAAGATGGAAACATTGCCGGTTCAAGTTCAACTTATTCGTCAGCAGTCGTGGAAGAAACTACAAAACTTTATGGCGCAACAGATCAGCACGTGGATGAAGATGAAGAGGCATTGCCCTTCATTATTGATTATTTAGGATGCGATCAAATCTCAGAGGCTCAGTCGTTGCCTTTGATGAAAGAAACTTTGAAGAAAGTTAAAAAACACCACACGAAAACAGTTAGAGTTGACTTTGTTATTCATGATGGAGTATTGAAAGTTTCAAACGTTTCGCAAGGAGCCTTGCTCATAACTGCGCCCTTGTATGCAGTTGCTTTATGTGCTCAAGAACAACTTCGAGGATTTGATTCGACATTTGCCATAAATATCACAAGAAGAAGAGTACATTTGTGTCATGTTTTTCAAGCTGGTTCAAGGCTAGAGGTAAGTGAAACCCTGAATGAAATTTATGTCATGCTGCATTAACTTCAAGTTTGTACGAAAATGCGGATTGTTTTTAACCCTTTTACGCAAACAAAAAATTATCCTAAGTTTATCTTATTTGTAAACATTCAGAAACGCTCTTTGGGTCTTGGTAAACTTATAATCATGATTGCTTAAATCATGAGAATTGCGGAAAAACTTTACTGCGTTTTCCTCTTTTCTTTTCACCCTCAATCGTCAATTCCCGTTGGCCTAACCATTCTATAGAAAGTTTTTCTTTTCAAAAACATTCCTCCATATTCAGTTTTTATTTAGAAAAACAATGTAGCAACATTCCAGCTAACCCCAACTTGACTCGAAAAATAACCGTGCTTCCTTTTACAAAATTTTCTGTACAAATTTGCTGAGAAAATTTCGTAAACGCTTGTGCCTAAATTTATGTAGATTTCTTTACAAAAGAAATCAACTAGGAAGGAAGGAATACGAAGTCGCATAAAAATTCAGAAGCTGTTCGAGGAAATAGAAATTGTTTGAAAAATTTTGTGCCTATTTATAGATTTTTTATTCAAATTTTCATCATCTAGTACCCAGATGCAATGCGCAACGAGTTTGATAAACAACCCTGATCAGATGCAGTGTTTTAAAGGAGCTACTGAATAAAGGGTTGGAAAACGGCCGAAAATCTGTTTTTTTTAAGAAAGAAAGTCGGCAAAATTTCTCTAAATTCCGTCATTGCCCAAGGATTTCAGTGAAAAACCGCCGTCAAAAACTCGGCATATCGCCGTCGAGGCTTTACTACTTTTAATTCATACCATTGACTTTTGCATTGCATTTGGTCGTATGGGCCTATTGTAGGTTGCCATCGGTTGGCATTACGTGGGTAGTAAGGTTATTCGCTACCGAAGAGAACAGCTGGAGGCTGGGTGAGGGTGACAGTGAAGATGAAGGTGGAATGTAGTATGAGCTATTTTGCGCCAGTAGCTTGGATCTCAAGACGAAACGAACAAGAACTCGTCCCGAGCTGTGGCTTAGCTTCAAAACCCGACTTACTGAACTCTGGACCTATTGCTGGATTAGTCCCATAACCAACGGCACAGTCTCAGTCCCTTCAAACTATAACGTTGTTGTTAAACGCGCAACCCGTAGTTTTACACGGTACAACAGTTTTAAATTGCAAGATGGATTTAAACTGCAGATGCAATCCCTCATTTGGTACTGGCAAGTAGCTACTGTTTTAGTTTCTAACTTTATATCTAAGATTATTGTACTCTGCAAAGAGCGCGTCAGATTCCGTTAATCAAGCAAATGATGCCTAAAAGTTGATTATTAGTCAATTTAGTTACTTGGGAAAATACGGTCGTTTTCTCCACAAGGTCTCTAATGCTGAGTACAGGGCGCTCACTGTTGACTGTTACTTGTATATGACACGCTAAGGCGGTGCAACCAAAGCTCTATCTCCCGATCGTCCCGATGTGTCCACCTCGTGATTCCTTTTGCCTTGGAAAGCGGAGCTTGTCATTCTCTGACTTGTTCTTGCGAGTTTGTTCTTTGCAGGAATGGAACCAACAGTCTAAGATTGCGAGAGGTTCGCTCGATACTTGACCATTTCAACATTTCGCTTCCCGGAGCTTCTTGGGGATTTACGAGCCATTGGCATCTTTGCCCACCAAACTGCAAACAGTAGGATCTCTACCCAGATTAATGATGGCTGTACATGATTTTCAAGCAATTCTCCTTGATCTATTTTAGTCATGAAGAATTGGGACGATCTTTTTCAATCGATATTTGCACCTTTCCAGTCTTGCCACCGCTTTTGAATTTCTGTTTGTCAATGCAGTGACATACACGATACACAAACGAGCACGCAACCATGCAAGCAATGTATACCTCCTTCATAATGCAGGTCAAGACCTTGCTGCTAATAAGGACCTTTTAGCTACATTAACTTTTAAGGATAGGGTAGGCCTCGCTTTGGGTATTAGATCTAATTGTGCCCGTTCTTATATTGTCAGATGAATTGTTTGCTCCTCAACCAACCTTGGAAGAATGGAATGCTTGGGGGGGGGGTAAACTTGCCACAGCAAAGGGATTGAGAAGGGGTAGGGAATGAGTTCTCTATTCTGTGACTCGATGCTTACAGAAAGTGATTACGATGACCTTTGGATCATAGACGAACTCCTTGCCCAGTCTGCCGGGCAGTTTGTCCAGAAGGCGGTCCCTCGACCCTGAGTTCGCGGAACAATGCTTATCCACCAGTCAATCGATAATATGCACCCTCGGTCCGGTCTCCGTCACATTATAATCTCTCTTCGTTTATTCCTTAATTCCTTTTTGGTTGTCCTGTACTTGATGTTTGGCCTAGCTAATGCAATTTGCCGTATTTCTAGTCGTTAAGCATGAATTGTTTGGGGAAATTTTTAATCAAAACATCACAGCTATCTACACAAATGAAATGTAACTTAATTATATTTCGTAAAACCCTATCGCATTTTTGTGGAGGCTTTGCAGAATGACAATTATTGTGGCATAGATCAGTTTTGCATTAAAATAAGTGACTTTATCCTTGGCTTTGCTAAAAGGAAAATTAAATGAAGTTGCTGTAGAACTTGTGACTTAAATTAAGAGAGCTTGCTACGGTCGATATGCTATCTGAGTCTACCATCTAGTGATCTCTGAACCAGTTGTACTTTCAAGATCTCACTAGTAGTGACTTTCGTCGCTCCTGAGAAAGCAAACGAGATTTGGTTTGAAACAAAAGGATTTTCCAGGGATCTTTGTAAATGTGAATATTAAATTTTCAACAAATATTAAATTTTAAAAGTTTCTCATGGCTCCGACCATAAACTTGTTCGAATAGGTCTCGCGTTTTCACGGGATTTGCTGCCCGTACCCCATTTCATGAAGGAATTTTGACTTCGCTTAAATACGCCACTGAACTTTGTCACTTCATATAATTTCATTTTATTTTTACATCCAGTCCTTCATAACGGTATTTGCGATCAGTGTTTGTGTAATGAATTATAGAAAAGAAACGAAACCATGTTTCCGAAAACCGCCCTGCAGAACTAACAAAACTACAGGAAAGCAAGAAAGCACTACAACCAGAATACAACTAGTACTGAAGGTGAGGGTGAAGGTCGTTAGAATCTCAGAAGTAAATGAACCAACAAGATCTCGACCCTTGCTATGACTCTACCATGGCTGTGGCTCAAAACCGGACCTCACTGAGCTCCTGACACCACGAGAAAGCCGTATAAGCCACGACCCAACAGCAACATTGTAGGGGGTGACAGCTTCCTGATACGCTGGTACAGAGCATCCGGTACACGGTACGGCAGGCTAAAAATCGACCCGGTACCGTACAAACGCAGCCTGGTACATTGTGGATTTGAAAAATCAAGGCCATAACATGCGCATGCGTGAAAACTGGTACACCGGTACATTGTCACGAATACTGACCAGTAAACTTGCAAAAAAGCCGGGACACCGGTACATTGACCATAGCTGTCACCCTCAAAAACATTCAGTGTGCAAGGAGAGAGGTCCATGGCTCAGGCAAACAAAAAGGATTTATTGATCCTCGTGCCCTTACATTGCTCCGTTCTAATTTTTATTTAAACCCAAGTAGTTCTTATCCTACTATCCTACTAAAATAATGTATATCCCCGTATATCAAAATGTCTCTTGTCGCTACACTGAAAAGCCATTCACTAGATAGGATCTATTCATCTGTAAATCCACCCTTAAAGCTGTTGTAAACTGTGGATTAAAGCTGATGTAAAACACAGTAACGTATTTTCCATTCAATGACCTTTATGTTCTGTTTCGCTAAGTCCTGTTCTGTTCGTTCTGGATTTGTGGCACCTCTTAAGCGTCACACTAATAGAGAACCCCTTTTCCTTTGAACTTTACAAGTAGGAAATTCACATTAGCTTTGGAAATTATGTTTCACAGCAACTGTTTTTTAATCTTCATCTTTACCTTCATTTAAGCTAAAATTAATCTTTGATATATTTTATGAGTCATCCTTCTTCGCCCTAACGAATGGTTATCAGTAAATTCCTGCCTACAAAACTTTTCGAACCTTTACCAATACGTAAAGTGTTTAATTTGTCTTTACATATTATCCGCATGCTGCCATCTTGGCCATTGCCGCTTTCCTTTCAAGTAGCTATGGTAGAAAGAACCAATAAACTGCTTCAAGGCTAACCCAACAAGTGTATATTTCTAGCTGTCCTACGGAGGAAATGTGTTTCAAACGAGGCTCAAGAAAATCGCCTGTTAGTTTTTTTCTGTTCTCACCCCACATAACGTGTGTGCAGTACAGTGGTAAGTGTGCAGTACAGTCGTGGATGTTCAGTACAGTGGAGGGATGATTACAGTGGAGGGATGCCATGAGTACAGTTGTGGATGTTTAGTACAGTGGAGGGATACCATGAGTACGGTGGAGGGATACCATGAGTACGGTGGAGGGATACCATGAGTACGGTGGAGGGATACCATGAGTACAGTGATGGATGTTCAGTAGCAGTGGAAGGATACCATCAGTTCAGTGGAGGGATACCCTCAGTACAGTGGTGGATGTTCAGTACAGTGGAGGGATACCACGAGTACAGTGGAGGGATACCATGAGTACAGTGGTGGATGTTCAGTACAGTGGAAGGATACCATCAGTTCAGTGGAATGATACCCTCAGTACAGTAGTGGATGTTCAGTACAGTGGCTATCAAAAGGTTGTTGTTGTTGTTCGGGAATGTCTGACAAAATATTAAAATTATAATTTTCTTGATATGATCTTTATGGACGCTTAGTTATGTAAGGCTATTACTATCATTTGCTATCATGTACCTAGTTTATGAAATTAAGGTTATTATAGTTCAGAATTAATCGTTTTTGGTGAAATAATCTAATAACTGCCTGGGCTTGAAATTTTAAGCTTGTTTAGCTGTTACAACATCTTGAAACCTTGATGGCTATTATTCATTGATTTCCTTGGACTGTTTTGCCACAGTCACAGTATTTTCTGAAGCTTATTTTTGATTGGCTCGTGAAATCTTAAGCGACCAATCATTGCACAGTAGAATTTGAGTGGAGATTCTTTGCAAACCTCGGGAATCAGGGTTAGGTTTTATTGGAAACTTAACCATCCAGACCATCCAGGCCATTGAGAAGAAGGTGCCTGCTAAAGCTGCTAAAACCTTGAACCATACTTTAGTTTCCCTTGCAATTGCTTCAGAACCTCTTTTAGAACCTCCACCCTGATTATGGTATACACCTCATAGCATAAGAACCTAAACAGGCTATGTTCAAAATATTGGGTTTTTATGTGCAGGTTTTTACTGTATCAGAAGTGGTTAGTAGAGACAACTAATCATATAATGATTTAAGGTAATGCTAGACTTATTAAATTTCGTCCAATGCACCAGACTCAGAACCAGAAAGCAACTATCAAGTTCGCTGTGGTTGTTAAATGTTGTTTGTAACAAGTGCAGTCAAGTCAGGGGGGAGAAGTCAGGGGAGCATAATAACCCACCACATCAAGTATAATAACCCACCACAGTAGTGCTAATTCACCACAGTACACAATAAGCATCACCACATCAAGCATAATAATCAACCACACAGTTCTTATCCACCACAGTACGCAAATAACACCACCACACCAAGTATAATAACCCGCCACAACAAGCATAATAACCCACCACAGTAGTGCTTATCCACCACAGTACGCAAATAACACCGCCACACCAAGTATAATAACCCGCCACAACAAGCATAATAACCCACCTCACAGTTCTTATCCACCACAGTACGCAAATAACACCACCACACCAAGTATGATAACCCGCTACAACAAGCATAATAACCCACCACACAGTTCTTATCCACCACAGTACGCAAATAACACCACCACACCAAGTATGATAACCCGCCACACCAAGTATAATAACCCGCTACAACAAGCATAATAACCCACCACACATCCACCACAGTACGCAAATAACACCACCACACCAAGTATAATAACCCGCCACAAAAAGCATAATAACCCACCACAGTAGTGCTTATCCACCACAGTACGCAAAAAACACCACCACATCAAGCATGATAACCCACAACGGTAGTCCATATCCACTACAGTACGCAAAACACACCACTACACCAAGCATAAAAACCACAACAACAACTTAAAGACCCACCACAGTAGTGCGTATCCATCACAGTTCGCAAAAAACACAACCACGGTACGCAAAATATACCACCATATTAATGCGTATCAACCACAGAAGTGCGTACAGATTCGCCCGCGTGAACCAGTAGAACTTTGCCACGTTTTTTCAAAGTTGCATCAACAGTTTAAGCTTTATGCTGATGGCACTATAACGAAATGGCCTTCATAGTTATGAAGAATAATTGCGTATAATGAAGTAGAACGAATTAAATTGGATTAAAGGATTGCGTTTTAAAGCTAAGAATACGCCTTTTACTAATGATCGAAAGATGTGTTTCAAAAGTCAAAACCAACAAATGAAGTTGTGACCACTGCGCTTAGAACTCAGTTTTGGAATATTTGAGATTAAAATTCTAAAACGTGGCTTCAGCATTCATAGATTACACGCATTTTTTTTTATAAGGAAGTGCTTTATAAGGAAGGTAGTACTCGGGCTGGCAAAAACTTAAGGAATTTCTAGTACCGGACCGGAGACTACTAAGGAATCTGACTTTTTCTTTAACTTAGCATTTCGATTAAAAAAATGAAGTTTGAATTAACAGAGCAAGCAATACTTATCGCCAATGGTTTTCAATCAGTATTCATTTCTACTCGTCTTCTGAAACCTTTATGACCTATATTTTCTTGACCATTGGTTGTTTTAAGAATCACAAAGTAAGAAGTTTGGAATATTTAAGGAAAATTGAGTACTCAATTTTCACCATCAGTTAAGGAATTTTCAGTACTGACCCTGAGCCGAACTTCCTTATAAAAAAAAATGCGTGTACTGTCAGAGGTGAAGTAGAGACGTGAAAAGGACTCACTCCGCATTTTCCTCCTCAGAATCCCGTCTCCGTATAGCAACTAGTTTATTAAGGTGACATTTTGTCCGCCCAACAAATTTTGGGCTTATATATTAATGACAGCTTTCTCCTAAATTTTCAACCTTCAATTCTCGTTTTACAAAATTTTCACGATATTGATTATGTTTTACTGTAAAACCCTAACGCCCCAACCCATCACTCTTTAAAAAGGTCTATAGTGATTAGTGATACGATGGGTTGGTTGTAAGTCACATCGAAATCTTCGAAGCCTCCTTCACAGTCTCATTTGCTATCCAAACCACAGTCTTAAAACTAATCCTATTTTTGCCTAGCCACAACCCATTCACTGTTTGACACTCTTGTCCTGTATGATACCGTGGGATAAATGTCGGAATGACAGACCGTTACCTTCTTATGGTGGAGCTCCTGTCACTGCTCTGATTTCCTTATGTTCTGAAGGTCGTTATAAGGTCAGTGAATCTGCACGAATTATGTGCCTATTTGTGAAATGAATTCTTGCAGCTGTACCACGCTAGCGAATCTTTTCGCACTACTGTTATGGATACGCATAACTATTATGGTATATGGTAAATAAGCACTTTTGGATCTCCAGTAGTTCCACCTATGGCATTTTATTGCAGGGCCCACGTAATTTTTAAAACGTTTCCAATCTTCTCAGTGGACAAACTTAGACAAACTCGGAGAAAATATTTGAAATTATAGGCATTTGACACTACCCAAAACTGTGGACGGGGATGGTAGTTGCCCCAGTTGTTGCCCCGTTTCGTCATAGTTTCTCAGATTTTGGTATAAAATTTATCTAGAAACTGTTACAGCTTGCATCGTTTACACGATGTTATTTAGGCATTTAAACAGAAAAAGGAACTAATCGAAGAGAACATCTGCAAAGCCTTCAGTATATCTGCCTATGCTTGTGATCTTGAAGCTATGCTGGGGCATTTGAATAACATCTATGTTATGTTGACGTTGTGTTTTTCCCGTGAGATATTGGCGATTGCACTGCAGTATTTTGGGGTGTGGATGATGATGGTCTTTATTTCTGAAGAAACGATCTCCAATTTGTAAGAAGGACAGTGGATACGGCATCTCTGTAAGAAGGAGTCAAATACCAATCTACTATCACGGAAAAAACCTAGTAAGAGTTCCATAAAGTTTCATCAAATTTTAAATACTCTGTACAAAATAAGGAACAGAATAAACATGAAATTAAGAAAAATACAAAGTCGACTTCCTTGGATGCTTTTTAGTAGAGCGAATCTTACTCTTGTGCGAATGTAGCTCATCACGTGGGCATAATTTTCATCCCGTTTAACTGATATGAGCTGGGCAACTCTTCTGTACAAAATAGGAAGAAAATGAATCCCCCTCCCAATCCAATGTCGGGTTTCTGTTTTATCTTTTACAGATTGTATTTTACTTTCAAATGTTTTTGTGCGACAACAATATTGATTCTTGGGATGGGAGAACGATTTGTGACAAGAAGAGCATTGTTTCGTCTTAGTCTCATGAGTTTTGTCCGGGATTGTAGCAACATTAACACGAGAATGCCTTGACGACAATTCCTGAAATCTAATTCCATCGTAATTGCTTTTACCCTATCTTCTAATCAAGCAAACCAATCATTTTAGTGTTTTCTATGTCCATAGATTGCATACGATTTCTTAAAACCGTGTAATGGGATAAGGATATTGAGGCTGGGTTTTATCTTGCTGTCTTTCCGGGGTTGGTACTATTTCTGGTCTGAGTAAGCGATTTGCTCATTAAACTAATAAGACGCTTTCTGCTTCACATTCTACTTGGGTCAACTTATTGGTGTTATCTTCAATAAATGCACGACTTTTAATGTTTCGCGAACAAAACCGAGATCGAGGGCGATGAAGGGAACGGACATTAGGCTTACTACATCAGTCATATATATAAAGTTCATACAGCGCATTATCAGCGCAACGAAATCGGACAGTTAATTTGAATAAGAGTGCAGACGTATAAGTAATAACAATGCCTGCCAAAAGTCCTTGAAACACCCCCCGTCAATTCAACAAAATATGATGCCTCCTTCTTTTTTTGGTGGGAAATACAGAAAATTAGCCCTCTCCCCCAGAAACATTGTTGGCCTATTAGTGTACATTCTGAGTTTCGATAAGATGCATTGCGGGGTACCTTGGGGTATTCCAAACCGCAGGAAATCAACATTGTTTGAGGGGGAGGGGTTTTTAACGCTACTGGAGTAAGACTTTTGGCAGGTCATGTGCAATAGGCTTTCTGAAATGTTCGAAAAATTTTTTCCTAGAAACGCGTTTTGTAAAATGTACCGAGGCATTTGTATTTGTATTTGTAGAGCCTCGCTTTTGTATTTCCATAGGACGGAAAGTATGCAATATTTCAATGCAGCGATTTGCCTCTCGTGAATGTGTGGCAAGTAGCTCATTTTGTAAATCGTAAATGTACAAGCCAAAGACCGCATAATTCGTAACTGGTTGCATTTATCGCTCACGTTATCTTCAAAAAAAATTCCTCCTGATGTCTATAATCTTGCAATCTTATTCTTTTTTTCAAAACAGCTCATGTTTTCAACTGACTATCCATGTTTCAGGCATCAAGCATTGTTCGTTTTGTCGCCCTTGCATTCAAGTCAGTTGGCAAGTTAATCAAAGAGAGGCGAGAAAGAAGATTACTCCCTGAAGCGTCATTATCGTCGTCAGAGCGAATTCGAAGTGAATCTGACGCATCGCGCTATCGTCATCGCACGGAGTCTGAGGATTCTCGAGACAGACAACGATCCAGCGCTGATGCCACGCCGGCCAGGAAACGACGCGCCTCGGCATCAAACAGCCGCAATAAATCTGGAATCGGACCGTCATCACTTGCTTTAGGTCAGCCAGAAGAAACTACAGACTCGGCGGGAAAATTAGAGGTTGTCACTGTCCAGGTTCATAAAGACGTAACGGGAAAGAGGCAGACGTTTTCAAACGAGGCTAAGGAAGCTTGGAACCAACGCTCGCTCAATTCTGAAGCATTGTTCGATGATGATAAGCAGTATCTGATTGATTCTGAATACAGGGAACCGGACGAAAAAAAGAATTTGCGTGGAATTATAGAAGATGGCAGAGGAGAATCTTTCTGGGACGAAAGAGGGTAAGACGTTATTTCAAGTACCTCTTAATTTAATGTGGACTAGTTTGTTGTTTTCCCAGTTTGTTATATATTTTACATTATTGATGGTATCCTTTAATGAAATTGCTATCTTTGTCATTTTGGCATTGCTCAGATTCAAAGGGTGCGTCCTTTTTGGACCCTTTTCTTCGCCTTCGTCTTCGTCTTCGTCTTCTTTCCTGGAGACTTCCCTTCCTTTAAGCATCTTGGGGACAAATCTGAGGCTTTGGAGGCTTGGAAGTCTCCTGAATTCAGAGCTGGAAAATTTCGCAGACTTTGCATAGAAATTGTTTCCAAATCAACTTCTCAAAAGTCTTCCGTTTTTCAAGAAAGTGTGGTCCTTTTGGCGTCTTGAATCGGAAGCCTCTGAAGCTATACTGGCATAAGCTCCAAACTTTCTAGTTGAGAACTAGACTTATTACACGAGTCGTACTATTCGCAAACAACAACCAACAATTACCCGAACAACCACAACAACAGGTTGCTGTTTGCTTCATAGTACAAACTCTGAGGAAACAGCTGTATGTTGTTGTTGTTGTTAGAAGCTGTTTCCTAAAGAGTGGGAGGAAGGTAACAAGTCTAGTTGAGAACAGCCGATTGAAAGTACTTATTTGCTTTATGCATTATTTGCAGGGCGGAATCGTCGAAAGTGGATGATCTATTCTTACTGGCTGCATCTGCAATTGAAAGGTAAGATTTTCGTCGATGCCTTGAACAATACACTTACTTTTTATAATCTAGAAGCGTTTTTTAGGAAACTACTACATAAGCCCTTTTCGTGAGAGTCAAGAAACTTTACGATGTTAAAGCGAGAGAGCCAGACCCTAAGAAACCTTGATATAATTGGTTCTGGTGGACATAATTTAATGAGGGTGAAAGTCAATATATCGGTCTGTATCAAGCAGAATAAAAAACATATTATATCAAAAATAGTGCGCGGTATTGGCCAGACAAATATTCTTCACAAAACTGCAATATTGCATTTTGCTGGGGAAATGGATGGATTGCATTGTTTGAAGGGGGGATGCGAAATTTAGATGGAATCTTATAATCTATGTTGGGAAAATAACGGATTTTGTGTGACGAATAGTTACCGCCGTGTCTTGCACGATTGGTTTAGCCTGTGTACCAGACCCTTACCAAAAAGTAAGTGGTCTGTGCAACCGAGTGAATTTTCCTGTCCAATCATTGAATTGAATTGCTAGCATAAATTATGAGAATCCAGTTTGTGTTGTGTACGGTCAAGATGGCGGCGAGTGTTACTAGCGATATTGACGTTCATTTTCCATTACTTGCTAAGTTTCTAAATGTTGATGAATTATTCCCAGAACAAAAGGCCGCTTTGAATTTACAAAATTTGGAGTCTGGTACACAGGCTAGACTGGTTTTGGATAACTACAATAACTATCGAAAAAATCTTTGATGTCGAGTCAAACGCTCGCACTTTTTGGGAACAAATACCAGATTAAAAATCGTAGAAGTTCCTTCGTTGTCCCCCCACCCCGATTGAATTGAATAACTGGATGATGAAACAGTGAAGCAAATAGTATTCGAGTTGTTGTTGTTGTTGTAAAAGCGTTGCTGTTGTTGTTAAAACGTTGCTGTTGTTGTAAAAACGTTGCTGTTGTTGTAAAAAGGTTTCAATGTAGCTGCGTGGAAAGAGTGGGTCGAAATTTACTAAGTTGATGTTGTTGTAAGAAGGTTTCTGTATAGCTGTTTGGTAAGAGTGTGTCGAAATTTAATAAGTTGCTGTTGTTGTAAGAAGGTTTCTGCAGCTGTTTTGTAAGAGTGGGTCGAAATTTAATAAGTCTACCTAAATTGGTTAAAGATCGTAAACAAAGATTGTTTCGTCCAGGATTTTGTATAGTTCTATTTTGTATAGTTCTATCCTTGTGTTCGCCATTCATGACAAATATATATAAATAGTTATGGTGCTGAAGAAGGCTCAATATAGCCGAAACACAAAAAATCAAAATGGGATGAGAGCCTGGGGCTGTATGACTTGGAGAGTTACTCGGCGATTTCAGTGAGCTCTATGGCTCAGTGGAAACGTCGTTGGCTCTCTGATCATGCAGTCCTGGGTTCAAATCCCATCAATTGTGGTATGCCACTTGTGGAAAAAATCTATCCTTGTGTTCGCCATTCATGACAAATATATTAACCCTGCTTAGTATAGCTTGAATGGGCACTTCACTTCTGGAAAAAGCATACGATATTTCTATTGAAACAAAAGGATTCCTACAAATGGAATGGAGATTCCAGCTGAGGTTGCACGAGATTTCAAGGAGCGAATCGCCCCTAGGCTTCAATTGCATTATCTTCGTTATCAGATGTGGGTGTTTCAACATGCAACTTACAATAATCCATTCTTCTTTTTAAAAGACTATAGTTTCTTGTTTGAAGCATTAATTTGTGCCTGGAAATTAAACTCTTTATTAAGCGCCTTAAAACATTTCAGTCCGAAAGATGATTACATATTTTGAATTTAGGTGAAAATTCGAGTTTTCCTTCATGATTTATTCATCATACTGGATTCAGATAATGAGATAAAAAAATACGATTCTGGTGTTCAAATCTTTTTCGTTATAATCACAGTAGGCTCAGTCAAATTTTATATGAACAAACTCTTTTATAAGATATTTTTATAAGAAACTCAGTACTGAGGCTGTACTGTTAATTCAGAAATTTGAAGAAACTTGTAACGAAATATTTTAAGGACGAAGCATGGCAATTTGTCATCTGCCTTTCAAAACCCGCGCCCCTAGAGAAAATGACTTCTCCCATCATTGCACTGTTCGTATTCGGTATTTACCCTAGCTTGCTAGTATTTACCCAGGACTGGATTGTTCTGCATTCTGATTGGCTCCTCTGCAAAGGTTAATTTTTGAGTGAAGTGGCATAGTCACTACATGAAAAATAGGCCAAAAGTTTCGAATTTAAGTCAAAAGATACACTCTTTTTTTATAAAAAAAATTTTATAAGAACACGAGCCTGGATTGTTTTCTGTTCAAATGTTGGCAAAGTTGCCGCCCCCGTTTCCTTTGAATTCAATGCTTCTAAACTTTTCCATGTTCAAAGTCAAAATGCTAAGACGTTCTGCGACGTTTTATGAACGTTTTTTTTAACGTGTGAGCTAATGATTTAAACCTGTTCGTTTTATCAACAGTGCTAATATCAAGCAGATTGAAATACTTATCGACAGTGGATTATCTGTAAATGCAAGGGACAACAATGGGCTATCATTACTTCACCATGCCACTCTTATGAATCAAGCTGATGTAGTGGCCTTACTGTTGGAAAGGTATGACCACTCTTTCTTCCTCCTCGTTCTCTATCTGCTATCTACAACATATGTCCAGTTAACTATATGTTCTATGCTCTGATGAAGGCTTTAAGCCGAAACACAAAGAAACACCCCATACTCTCTCCCAGAAGAGATTTCTTGGAAAAGAGTTTTGAGGCTGCACGCAGACTATCTTTGGCCTTTGACCATGGTTCTTTAAAAATGCTGAAATGTATTCAATTCTGTGGCTGTGGAGGAGGCTTGTTGCTGGAAGGACCTCGAGTTAGGCTGGCTACTTCATTGCACTGTTTAGTTCAGTGGGGTAGTCGCCAGGCTTATTTGTCCAGAAAGTCATTGGTTCGAATCCCAGTCAAGGATATTATAACGATTGTGGTAGCCCACTGATGATCAGTATGCTATATCTACAACCATATGTTCCGGGTTAAGCTCAGATTCCACATGTTCATAAGCGTCATAAGAACCAAGAAGACTAAATGTACGTCTCTACCCTCTTTGTGACTCCTGCACAACCATGGCAGTGTTTCTCTTGGTTTCAACTTTACGATATTCATTTCCGAAGACTAGCTTTTACCTCGCAGGCTGCCATGTAGGCAGCCCGAAGAACCTCCTTAACCTTGGTAAGACTTTCAAAGTCACGTCCCATCTGCTCGTGGGCTGGGTGGAGCACCCCAAAGGCCCTAAAATTTGAACAAATTTGAGGATGGGCTATTTGGTAGAGCACCTCTCTCATCCTTGATAAAGCCGTAATAAGAATTTGTTTCCATTAGAATCAAACACGTTTCAGCACTTTGGAAGAACCATGTTCAAGGGCCAAAGATAGCCTACATGTAGCTGCGGCCTCAAAACTCCTCACAGAAATCTTCTCTTCTGGGAGAAGAATTTAGATGGCACGCAGGCTAGCCAAAGATTGCTTTGCTTCCAGAGCTATTTGACTTTCTACTGGCTTGTCAACATATTAACCTTCGCTTATACATTTAAATTTTGCTTGTTCGCAACATTATGACAAGATAAAAATATGAAGAAAGTAGTCTGATTTTGCTATACCTAATAACACAGATTAATCATCAAAGCTCATTCAGTCTTATTGCTTCTAAGCATTGTTATTAAACGCGCTACTATGATTAATGAAATTTCCTACTTTCGACTTAAACACCGACATATCCTATCTAATAAACCATCGGATATACACAATGAAAGCTTCGATTCATACACACGAAAATAATTTCATTAATCAAATAGGGCCAATTTAATGCCAGATTTATTTATTTTAACCCTCTAAACATGTCGGTTAGTTTGTGTCAAACAATGCAACCAAGTTTAATCTAAATTACGTTATCTACGAAACGAAACGATGTTACGATATTAACCTTATGTTGAATAATGAATGGGTTCTATTAGATTGACTCAGCCTACATTTAATACAGATTCAATTGCAGCCTGACTTATTGATCTAGTGTTAAGACCAGTATGAGAAGCAGCCCGCTTGAGGGTTGTTCCAAAAGTATTTTTCAATCGAGTTTGTTAAGAATGGGAACGGAGTGGGAATGAGAGGAAGCCAGGGGGGATAGGTGTGGATCAGTGGGAAGCAGAGGGAACAAAAGAGAAAAAAGAGGGAATGAGTGGGAATCAGAGGGAGTAAGGGGGGAGAAAGAGGGGATCAGTGAGAATCGAAGGACCGAGAGAGAAAAAGGGGGAATAAGCGTGAATCAGATGGAGTAAGAGAGAGAAAGAAGGAATCCGTTGGAAATTAGAGGGTGCAAGGAAGAGCAAACAGAATAAAAGTGGGGATCTGTCGAGATCGCAGGGAAAAGGTGGAACAAAGTGTGAATTATTTTAAATGGAACAAAGCGGGGATTCTCTGCAGTATTAAGTGCAAGCGAACAGATATTATTTCATTCTTCAAACATGGCTACTTTGTAATCGAATTGATATCCGAAACTTTCTTGCTTTAAGAATTTTCAAACCTCCCCTCTCTTGTAAAAACTCCACTGCTTATTGTTGTTGGCTAAGAAAAATTTGAAGTAATTATGTGTGGATAGAAATACAGGGCTTAAACTGATATCAATGATATTGGAAGCCGTACTCTTAAACAACCAGCCAGACAATGGCATGACTTCTGAATCAATGCTGTGCTAGTGTTGAGTCACTGCCCAGAAATTCAAAAACCCTTCACACCTACACACCTGGTTTGGAAGAAGGTTTTGGCTAAAATGAGGAAAGTTTTATAGTAAAACGACTTTTTATGTTTTTGCTACAACTAATTCAAGTGCGGACAATAAATCACGAACAAATACTTTGAATTATTAAAAATCATTCAATCTGTTTTGTGTACCCTGTGTCCCCTTGGGACTCGTAGCTATAAAAGCGTTAGGCGTGCGTCTTTTTGGTTGTTGTACTCAGTTCATCAAGCTTCAAGTCCGGACAGGTTGTTCAAGTGAAGTCAGCTCTTGAGCTTCAAGTGTCGAAGAATTGGTTAGGCCCTTAGGCCCACACACAAAAATATGAAACGTGTGTAGGCATGGCAAAGCTGGTCGTGCAAACATTTTAGCTCGAGCCGAAGTCACTAATTAATTCCGACATCTTGCTACTGCCGTGCCACAGGTTTTTCGAAGGTTCTGGAAGAGAACAACTCTGAAACATTCTCCAATTCTTACTTGGCCTAATGGCTTTCGTAATTTGTCTAAACGCAGCTTGCATTGTACCACTGTTTGACTGTTATTGTTTTTGTTTCAGAGATGCAGATCCGAACTGCGAGGGTCCTGAGGACCAAACACCGCTCCATTTGTCTGCAGCACAAGGGAATCGAATGATCACCAAACTGTTGCTTGAATATGGAGCTAACGTGAGAGCAAAAGACAGACAGTTGTAAGTCTTTTTTACTGTATTATTTTTCAAATCTTTTGAATTTCCAAGCCATATCCTGTCTACACATTTTTCATAACAACAATTTTTATAAGAAACACCAGGCTGAAATGTGGACTCATTAACTTGCTATATCCAAAAGTTGAAATACGCATGAGCAAAGTTCACCAACTTGACACTCCTGCTAGGAAACGCATTTCAAACAAGTTGTTGAGAAGGGTAGAGGACGACATGTTGATTAAATATCGCTTCAAAAGACAGAAACAGGTACGCTGAAAATGAAGCCACTTTTTCCTATAAAAAGAACCGTTTTTCACGGACACTTAGTTATATCTATCATTCTAATACCAGTTACTCTACACAGCCAAAGTCCCACCCATGTGCCCTCTCGACCAAGTTACTCCTCACAGCAAAGACTCCAACCAGTCCACTCAGCCAAGGTCCCTTAGGCCTTTCACTGATTAGGAGAAGGCTTCCACCCAGTTGGGTTGCTCGGGTCGGACTTTTGCCTAGCATTTCTGTTACTTCAATTTATTTATTTTTCCAGTTTGTAATTTCTTTCTACTTATGTTTTCAGTCGCTCGCCGTTGCACATGTGTGCTGGAAATCTCAGAAACCTCGAGGTATCTTTCATTCTAATAGAGCATGGTGCTAGGATTGAGGACAATGATCTTGAAGGAACTCGTCCTGTTGACTTACATCAAGTGAGTAGACTTAGGCCATTTTTTTGAAATGCCGGTTTTTTGGGGACTTGTTTTGTGCAGGGAACCCGCTTTTTTATGAGAGGTACTGGTTTTTCACCCGACTACGACTAACTACGTAGCTATAGCCTTCAGCCATAATTTTAGCATTTTGGCGACAGGATGCTAACGTTTGTCAAAAACTTCAACTGCCCGTAAGATTCTAAGTAGTCCTGAATAGTTTTGGTCTGGAAGTGTGCTGTACATGTTTTTTCTCCTCGCCTCTTGGTGTTCAGCTCATTTCAAATAATCCCAAAAGAATTATCGAATGCTGCTGGCCTGTACGTTAGCTACTTCTGACTACTCACGCGAGCCTAAAGTGTGATGTCATTATAATCCTTTTTTCCCCTACGATTAAATGCTCTGCCCTGAGAGGCCAATTTATTATCGTTTTTCCACCCTTTGTGATTGTAGATATGTGATAACTACATGCCGAATTCATGCTTCACATGAGATCCGAGGAGGCGCAATGCACTTTCCTGCCATCATCTTCATCATTATCACTGATTTATTTTCGTAAGCTAAATTAAAGGGACAAATAGTTAATGCATTGCTTATTTAGGTCTACTTTTTTGTTCATTACCATCTTTAGAACAGAACAAAGTGATTTTTCTCCGAAAAAAGACAGGACATATAGTAGATCACTGTAGATCCATGTTAGAAAAAACCTATTTACTGTTAGAATAACGTTAAAAGAATATCCTTCTAAAATCTGGAACAGCCTTCCATTCTGTAAACGTAATGTCTTGACAAATAAATACTGCGTGTGTCCTTGTTTGTTTTTTTAGTCTTATAAGCCATCCCTATTCGATCTTTCTAGGATTTCCAAGAGATGCAAAACAGACTTATTCAGTCGGCCTGTGAAGCTTTGACAGCATCCGACTTATCTAAGTCAAGATCCGATTCTGGATCAAGCGCATCGAGATCAAACAGTCAGCGATCCGGAAAAGGATTGCTTGGATCACAACAAGCGAGGCGAAGTCTGCATAAATCCAACTCATTCAAAAGACATTCACTAAGTCTGCAAAGTATTCCAGATGACAATACAGATGAAGAAGGAAATGAAAGCACGATAACTAATAATCCAGGTGAAACCATTTTCTTTATGTTTAGGCTCTATTCGTACTAAATTGTTTGTACAATACACTTATTTTTTTGATAAGCAACTGGTCAATAAGCAACAAGGGCTGAAATTTCGCTGAACCTTTTGGTTAAGATGGCTTTCCTTATAAAATACATCGTTGCAAACTTGTCAATTACATTGAAAAGCAAAAAGAGCAAAAAAATAAGTTTTAAGGGTACCAGTCATTCTGCGAGGGCTGAAATACCAGATATTTTAAGCAACTTTGAGGGCAGGACCAACAGTACAGTTGCTTATTAAGAAAAAAGTGTAGTCGTATAAGTATACCTTTGTGTATAAATGGACAAACGTTTCACGTTTAAAATGATTAACTAAACAGGAATATACGTTTGTTTTAGTATTTCGACATACTCTACCACAAAACCGGTGTTTTTTTTCTGTTAGAAAGAACCCTTTGCTGCCATTATAACCCAGCGGCACAGCGAAGAGGGTCAATAGCAAAATATTCGAAGCGAAATCTGATTTAAACCTCATTTACAAAGATTGTATATAGAGACAAGATTTTCCCAAAGATTTTTCTCGTAAAAAATCCGTAGAAATTCTTAACAGTCTGAAATCTCCCCAAGAACTTCGGATAAAATTCTGGCAATTGCTGAGAATTTTGATGAGCCCGCCGAAGCCAAAAAAGCCATGTGGTATGAACGTAATAACGGATTATTCCCAACACCGATGGACAAGCATGTTGTACATAAGTGACTGATCTGCTGCAGTTGAGATCTCTTTTGCACCATTTTTGTCCCAAGCAGCGTAATAAGAAAAAGCAAAACGAAACTATTGTCTGTTCAAAAACATATCGATGGGCGGCTCGACTATTCGAGATCCTTTACTGTAGAACCCTTTTTATATTTCTTTTTCACAAATCACCAGTAGAAAGATACCTTCTTGTTCTTTTATAGGACTAGCTTCAGATTATGCTCCGCCGAAAACTGCAATCGAGGCAACCACCACTTACAAACGAGACTCGTTCGGTTCGGAAATCGACTTGAATAAAGATGAATCGTTTCTACGCGCTCAAACGAAAATGTACGACCCTAAAGTGAACGAAAAATTCCTTGAAAAGTTTGAAAACAAGAACGAAGTCCGCCAGTTTTTCGATAATTTTCAAAATGAAAAACATCTAGACAAGCGAATAAGCTTTCGCAGTGAAAGTGAGTGTTCGGGCCTAAGCACCAAAGTCGAAATAGATTCAATTGGGATTGATGAAGACGACTTTGCACCGTTGATTATTCAAGATTTCAAAGACTCGGAGACGCAATCATTTCAGGATAATTTCATCGATTCAGACTTGAGTTTGACAGAGCATAAAGACCATAGCAGGAGTGTGCTCGGTGAAGGGTTCAGCAAGGATGCTAGACTACGGAGCAGCACAAGGAAAGAAGACCAGGGGAGCTCAGAATTGTCGGAAGCTGGTATTAGTTTGATTGGTTCTTCGCATGATATTGCGTCGGATGATGCCACGATAAGTGATAGTGATGAGAGTATTACGACACTGCGAAACAGTCTTCACTCTAAGGTAAGAAATGTCTGTAAACAACTTCTTGTACCGCGTTGACAATATACCGGACGGCTATTGATCCCTCCGTCTTTGATTTCATATTGCACCAGATCCGGGCCCTTAGCTTCCATTTACAACTAACTGCGTGGCATAGCTCAGACAAAACATTATTTCAGTATGGTAATCATTGCAAAGGTAAGGCACTAGAAATAAAACAATAGTGCTGTATCAATTCAAAGCTTTTGCTCGCGATTGTAAGATCACGTACGAAGATCGAAAAACATTTATTGTTTCTGATAACCTTGGGCTATGGCTTTTAAACTTTCTGCAAAGTTTTGCAAGGGGAAACTTAAGTTTTTGGAAAGGAGAAAACTTTAAAAACCCTTGCGACTAATTTCTATCCTTCCCTACACTAAAACCTGTTGCCTTACAACTCATCAATCAGATACAAGATATATCTTGTTTTCCTAATGCAAGATATCTTATTAGGGCCCCCGTTTATTAAGTTATCTAATTGTCATAGCCCTATTCTTCGTTTCCATGCAAAATATCATGATAACTCACGAGTTAAAAATTCCAGTCCAGTCGTTTAAGACCCCCCGTTTGTTAACGTTTTTCCTTCCCGCCGTTTTTAATGACTCCCGTTTATTGGGTACTGAAGAGTACCTTGAGACCCTGACTCATCTAAGTGTTTCCATTAAAACTAAAAACGTCGCAGCACTGTCTTAGCACTGGTACAGCCATGTCTCAGCATCAGCGCTGCAACTTTTGGCTATATGGCATCCAGGCTTGAACAATTAAAAGTGCTCGCTTGCTTAATTATTGTTCTGTGATGAATCATTTGCTGATTTGTAATTTTCCATTTCTGTCTCTTTTAATTTTTAGCTACCAAAAGCAGGCCCTTGTTTTTTCAACAAGAAAGATCCAGCCTCAGATGCGCTGAAACTACTTGTTACCTTGTCATTTAATCCTGAATGCCATTCGTCGATACTTGCAAGTTTGTGTTTACCAAATACTGCAGGTAGGTGTGCAGTGCTTCTCCGATTTATGTGAACAACGCATGAAAGGAACTCTTTGTTTTGTTTAACCAATCGGGTAAGGGACAGACTGCCTTTAACAGTTGAACGTGACACGACATTTCTAGGTCGACACGACATTTTTCTGGAAGAAAGCAGTCATCTGGAGTAAGGGAATTTTCTGCCACGTGCAACAACCTCGATTCCAGTCGGCTCAGGAGTGCTAGTGCAGCAAAAAAATTTTCTTCAAATTCACATAATATTTGAGTTAAGTGAAAGAAAGGATTCAAGTCCCAGCTTATCTGTTCAAAGAGCATTTAATAAGATATGTTTCTTTTTGTATGTTAGTTACTTGCATTTTGTTTTTTGAGTTGCTGCAAATATTTACAACATTTACTGTCGCAAATTCCTTCTCGCTCTTTGTCTTTGATTATTCTTGAATTTGAAGAACAATTTGCTGCGATTTCTCTCCTAAAGTGACGACGATCCCGGTCGTTTAAGGTTGATTCTGTTACTCAAGATGTCCACCATCTGCCAGAAAAATGTCGCACCCAGCGCTCTTTGAAAAGTCCTATTCCAGACAGCCTGAGACAAAGGCTTCGGATATAGTACAGATGGTATTATTGCAAAGTAGGTAATATATCCTAAGTCTGACGCTTAATCTGATTTATTTATCTTGTTTGTTTCGCTCAGGCAAAATAGTATCTGCTGCTCGATCTCCAAGGACAAGCCTGCATCATCTGAGTCAGATTGCAACATTACTCGGCAACTTATTTACTGTAAGTCGTACCGTTGTTTTGCTACATACCAGGACATAAACACGAACGCAAATTTGTGTAATCGCAATTCGTAGGTATCGTTGCAAATTAAAGTTTGAGTGCAGTTCAGTTGGTGATACTCAAAGAAAAACAAATTTAGAGCTTGAATAAGACTAAACATTAAGGTTCTGGGGTTAAGGATCAGGCTAACGGTTGGTTTTATAACAATAGTTAGGGTTCGCAGTAAAATTTAGTTTTGTGGTCCCGCAGAGGTGAAGGTGGAATATTCAGAAGTAAGACTAACGAGACTTCGACCGTGGCTGTGGCGCTAATTTGGTTAGGGCTCTAACGTCGACCTCAATAAGCTCTGGACAATATGAGTTGGCTTGAATAGGCCACGATGCCACAGCTCTTTGAGGGTAGTAAATTTTTTGTCCAGACGTTTTAGTTAAGGTTCCTCTTCATTCATTAGATTTTGTCATTATTAAATAGATGAGTCTTTGAATCTTGATTCTTTGTTTGTTTACGTTTATAGGTATCTGGTCCCGAGAGTAAAAGAAAAGCTGTAGAAGCTGGTTTATTGAAGACAGTTATTGATATGCTGGAGACTCCAGAGCCTGTGCAGGTAAATTGTTTATACTTCTATTTTGCAACTGCCCATTGGATCAGATCTGCAACTAATCAATTTTATCTAAAGAATACAGTCAAAAGCTAGGCGATGGTTCAGTAAAATGAATTGATTGAACAAAATACGTGCGAATACCATACTACCACTGTACTGCCTCTTCTGAAGCGACTGCAATACAGGTCATTGCACACAGAGATGCCTCCCTTACTCAAGTTCTCCGCCATCTTCCTGAAAAATATTGTGCCGACCCAGGCCTCTTGAAAAGGTCTATTACAATGCAGTTCGTGAGCTCACGCATATTACTAAAGCCGAGTAAAGCGACAAACCTACCAAAATCTTTCTGTTGCTTCTTACTGCCAAGTTTGGGAGAGAATAGTTGGAAGTTGGAAGTTTGATATTGTTACAAAATTTTGCAATAAAACCTGTAAGGCCGTAATTTATTCATTGACCCTATACTGTGGCGTCGTGTTGTAATCCAGCTGACTCGCGGGGTCAAGGGCTCAGTGTGGTTTTGAGCTCAGCCACGGTAGCGTCAAAGCCAGGGTTGAGGTATCGATTAGTTAACCTACTACTGAAATCCTAGCGACTGGCGCTAAAACACCATTTCACCTTCACCTGTGAAGTCTTTTATCTGACTTTTTACAGGGAACATGCTTGTCCATTCTAAATGACCTATTGCAATCTGAAAGCGACAAAGACTTCACCATGGCGATATCAAACGTTCCTCTGGAACCCTTGCTTGTCATACTAGAGCGTGATCTTATAGCACGAAGACAGCACCAGGAGAAAATTCAACAACATCAAGAGAGGACGCCGTTGGTTTCAAATGACTCTATATCATCTGCAAGAAAGATGCTCCATCAACCATTACACATTCATTTCTTAGAAAAAGACGGAGAAATAACATATTCGAAGCCCTCGAAACGCGATCCAAAGTTTCTAAGTGAGAGGAGGTCCTCAGAAAAAGAACTTATTAAAGATGGTGTAAAAATATTGGAACAAACACCCCAGATGCATTTCATACCTCCTCCTGAAGGTATTGGGAGGGGAAGATCAGATAGTTTCAGCTCTCAATCAAGTAGGGAGTCATCCCCATCTTCCATCGGTAAGCTAAGCAGCAGCATCAGTGATATACGATTGGCGGAGTCTTTACCAGGGCCTACTATGAGACAAAGAAGAAGTAGTAAAGGCAGCGGATATAGTACTGATGGTAGTACTGCAAGGTAGGAAATATTCTCTACACTGTTACTAGAAATATCTTGGTGTTTTGTTTCTGTGTTTAGGGCCTTTTCTGTATCAATTTGCCTACACTCTTTTTTTATAATAGTAAGGATTAAAACATAGAGGTATTCTTCTGAAAAAATATGTATTAGTTCTCTTTAACAATTGCTGTGCCTTTAGTCTTGAGCTTCATATTAAGAAGTTCTTAATCTTTTGACTTGCAAAAGCAAACAGTAGTTTCCCTTTGTCTTGCATTTTAATAGCACGCCTTTGAGAATGGAATTTCTTTTCCTTTCTACAGTAGCAATATGGTGACAAGCAATCAGTTATGCCAGCCAATGGTCGCACGTAATATTGCCATTAAAATGGTGGCAGCCGTCAGCAGCAATCCAAAATTTCACATAGAGCTCGGAAAGCAAAGGTAGGTAGGATGACCCAAATGTTTTTTCTGAGTATGGATGAGGTTTGAATAATCTATTTTGATTTGACAAGCAACAGCCATAGATCGTTCGTTCCTAAGTGCTCGACGAAATATAACCAAAAATGTTTGTAGTACTTCTCAACGACAAAATCATTTTCCCCATTGTCTCTCTCTGTACTTGCCTCTCATACTAGAACGCAACCTTGTAACACGAAGGCAACATCGTGGATAAAATCAAAAACACCGAGAAAGGGTGCCATTACACATTCATTTCCTGGATAAGACAAAGAAATACTATATTCGAAGCCCTCGAAGCTTGATCCGTGCAGACAGAAGTTGTTCTGTGTGTGTAGAAAGAAAGATTTCGTTTTCTTGAATGGACCCTTCGATTCAGTTTATTGTTCTTCCTTCTTTTATCACGCATGCAGATTGGTGTCCAATTTAGCTCCATTTTTCTGATTGGTGAATTTCGATCCGCATCTTGGTGTAAACTCCGCCTAAGTCAGTAATTTTAGTCTATCTCTGGCGTTCATACCCTCCGCTTTTCTTATTGATGTATTTTCATTCGCATCTTGGTATTAATTCGACATTAGTTTCTTCAGTCTGCTTCTGAGGTTTAAACTACGAGGAGCGTCAGGCGATGGCAAGGCTGTTTCCGCAATTTCTTCAATTTCGCGATTCGGTGCAACTTTTCAATTAATCGTCTTTCTTATCACAGACGCCAAATTTGATCACGATTTTGGTAATGATTTGCTATTTAGCGAAAAGGCCCTAACTGATTTCTCGAGTATTTGTTTTTTCTCTTTCCTATATTTGCTGTCAACATATTTTATTCTATTATACCATTATTCAAATTGAATACTTTCTTGCATATTTATTTTAGTGTTACCTAAGGTTTTGTTTTTTCTAGAATCATACTTATTCTTGTGCAGTCCTTGAAAGACAATGATCTTGAAGTTGCAGTCCATGCAAGCACGGCACTCTCAAACATTGCGATGAATGTGAATACTCATTCTCAGGTTAGTTTGCATGTTGGCTTTTCGTCTTGTCTTTTTGTTTCTTTTTTATTTGTTTTCATTCTGTTTTTCTTTCATACCTTTTATATGTTTGTTTTTAACTTTCACTTTGTTTTGCTACTTTGCCTGCTTGCTTGTGCATTTTTTCACAGTTCTTGGTTGGTTTTCAATAGTGATATTTTCTGTTTTTCCTTTCTTCTTTAATGGCTTTATTGTCGTTTGCATTCGTTTGAATTTTCATTGATTTGTCGTTTGTTTTGTTGTTTTCTGTTGTTTTTGTTTAATTGACTTGCATTTTTTTTGATAAGTTTCATGTTCTTTTGCCTTGATTTTGATTTCCTTTCTTCCTACATGGCTTGCATGTTTGCTTGGTTGCATTTTATATTGGTTTGAAATTTTCTTCTTTGTTATTGCCCTGCTAAGGACGTATTTTTGGTTACCTCTTGTTTTTGGCAGACATTCCAAATTCTCAAAGCGGTAGACTAAGCAGGAGAAATTTTCTTGTACCAAAAAACACGCCTGCCGAAAACGGTAGTCTGATCAGAACATACTCGAACAAGCGAGAACAAGATTCTTTGCGATGTCTGCTAAACCTTCCAGCTTTGGGAGCAGAAGGTTTTGCAGGCCTACCAAACCTGTCGTTTCAGAAGACCCTACAAAAATACGTTCGGCGTCTACCGAAAAGAGAAGGCGCCTGCTGAAAACAGAATGTGGCCAAGAAATACGCCCTGAATCTGTCATGTAATATCAGGGACTGATTCGTCTGTTAAGACTGCTTCTCTGATATAATAATATTTATTTGTAGCTTGAAAGAGATGGTGTAGTTGAAGCACTTCAAGCATCTCTGAAACACAGCAGCATCAAGTACGGTATTTACATCACTCGTTGTTTTATGATTGTTTGAACCTTTTGAAACCTGGACTTACGACCTCTGAGAGTCAACGACAATTCCACCATACAATAGGAAGTTAGGTAGAAGGCCCACTCGGGTCGGAATGCTTTGAATTTCAATGTCATGGTTTTTTTTACTGGGAGAACAAAAGAAAACAGCAGTCAGCACCATAAACTCGATTCCATGCAAATGGAAAGCCTTTGGCATCGACTTCACCTCGTTTGTATGCGTGACACAGGAAATCACTTGAGTGAGCCTTCTATTTGACTCTCTACACTGTGATTCCACTGAGCAGAAGAGCCCAATGAAATTGTCGAGAAACCTTCTAAGTCACACAGGCCAAGGTTCTCCTCACGTTTGGCTTTTTATTTCGGCTGTGTTGAGCTTTCTTCAGTACCATGCATGTATCGATCGATGGATATCATCCTTCGACTACATAGTACTGCATGATCAGAAAGCTATCGTAAAAATTCTTCCGAGCTAAAATGCCTTCTGTAAAAAGCTATCGGAAAAATCTTCCGAGCTGCATGTCATCAGCCCAAGGTTCTACTCCCATTTGGCTTTGTGTACCGGCTATAATAACCCTTTTTTAGTGCCGTTCATATTCAAGTAAATATTCGTTGAATGGTAAACATATATTTTACCACAATTGGCTTACCACAGTCGACGGGACTGGGACTTCAATATAGACTGCATGATCAGAAAGCTACCGATAATTCTTCTTACCTTTGGAGTCAAATGAAATTGTCAAGAAACCCTGGAACTGGAACTGGGCTGCATCATAACATGATCAGAAGCCATAGACGATTCCAATGCTATAGATATCTCTAAATGTATTTCTCCAATGGCAAACACTATAGGATAGCTTTCTTCACGAGTGGCACACTACAGTAGAAGGGACTCGAGCCTGGACTGCTGCATAGGGTTTGAAAACGCCATTGTTCAATGATCATGCCCTTTTCCTTGCATTGCTTTAATAGCAACTTTTTCTTTGTCTAGAGTACGGTATCATGCAGCTCGTGGCTTGGTATACATGGGCCACTTCAACATTGAAGGAATTCATTTATTTGCAGCTCTTGAAGGTACGTGATTACCTGATTTCATGATGAACATGGTGATTATCATATTTAAACTTTTCTGCATCTTTGTAAGGCTTGACAAAATGGCTGGCAAAGTTGTGCGGTATTGAGACTCTTGATCTGGACACGGGTCCACATTTTATGCCTTTTATGCCTGTTTGAAAGTTTTTAGCAAATAAGCAAATTTTGCCAGCGTAAAGCCCTTGCCCGGAAACGCATTTTAAACATGTTTTCGAGGGTGGTAGGAGGTGACAAGTTACTGAAAAATCGCTTTAAAAGTAAGAAACAAGCAGGCTGAAATAGATGTCAAGTGTTCGTGGGTTTAGTTCAGTTGATTCATATTTGCGTACACCATACTCAAAGACGTGATTAATACCCCATGCACATAATTGCGTTGACTATTTTCTTTTTTAGCTGATGAATCGCTTTCGCATGTCATCTATACAGAGCATAATTCTCAACAAGAGCATTACTATGTCAGGTACACAGTTAGTTTTTCTAGTTCTATTTCATTGCTTTTCGTACGCTCCAGGAGCTCGATATCATCACCCCATTTGCATCGGAGTAGATCAGTTCCCAAAAAGGTCCCTATAGGCTTTTTGCTTGCATGGGTATGCATGGATCCGCTCCTTTTGGGGGAACGGGATCGTATCTGTTTAGGCACAATAGAAAAGAGGATCTATTTGGATAAGGTCCCGATTAATTCCCATGTCAACACGATTAAATCGTACCCATATCGTATCCAAAAGGACATGTTGGATCCGTGTCTTTTTCTCTCGTGTAAAGTCGTCTATGTCGCAGCTAAAAGAAATGGGTTTCCGGAGTTCCTTCTTACCTTTCTTGGTGAAAGAAGAGGATCAAATCCAGCCTACATCATCAAAACGTACCTACATCTTTAAGCCTGGTTCACACTAAGGCTTTTCGGTCTTTTGGTGAACACTGGGAGAAATTTTTCCACAAGTGGCATTCTACAATAGTTAGGGTTCGAACCTGGACTGCATGATCGGAAAGCCAACGACGTTCTACTGAGCTACAGAGCTCAAGTCATACAGAACTAAAGAACTCTCGAAATCATACAGCCCAAGACTCTTCTCCCGTTTGCTTTTTTTATGTTATTCGGCCATGTTGAGCCTTCTTCAGCACCATACATATTTGTCTATATTTGTCATGAATTGCGATCACTAGGACAGATTTTTCCACAAGTGGCATACCACAATCGAATGCTACAATTAGTTAGTTTATATCACTATTTGTTGAAACTAAATTAATATTACCGTCACAGTCAGAATAACAATGAACATGCCTTTGCTTTCCAGGGGTACAAGTATTGAAAGTCTTGTTCTGATGCTTACAAAAGACATTCATCTACTATGGGGTGGAAGCACCCTTGCCCCTCCTTCGCCTGGTGAAAAGAAAGGCAATACTCGTTTGAATATTTCATCTGGAAAGGAAAACAGACACACTCCTTCTGAGCAACAAATCCTGAATTTTATCCTTACAACGTATCAGTCATTCGTTCATCCTGTTATTCTTACAAGGCTCACACTGCACAGGTAAACTTTGAATACAATCTAGTGAATACCCTGTAAATGACTACCACTGTCTGTTTAATGCTGTGTTTCCCAATATATTTCTAAATTGCGAGAAACAGCGGAGACATCTTTGGACATACTTAAAAGCTCTTTTCGTCTGACACTCTACCGAGTATAAACGTCAGAAACAGACCAAAACAAATTACCATAAATTCCGCCTTAGTCATTTGTTTCGGTCTGTTTCTGACGTTTATACTCTGAAGAGTGTAAGACGAAAGAAGCTTTTAAGTATGTTCAATGTTTCTGCTACTTCTCGCAACTTTGAAATTGTATACCAACTTTTCTATATATTTCTAAGAAATTTAGGGTAATGTTCAAAAGAAAACGGCTGTTTTTGCACACTTTCCGTAATTTTGTATTCCAATACTTTTGAAATTTCTAGATTTCACGATCCAACCTATTATAAAATATTCGAAGAGCTTGAAGACAATGGACACGTGGACAGCATTCAGGATCACATCCCTTTGCCCCCTGTGCATGCAAGGCTAATGCGAGTCTGGGTTACATGGCTTGAGAATTACCCTGGAGACTTTCGAAGATGCCCAATCATACTGGTAAGAAAAACAATAAGATATAAACGCTTCAAGTACTTGGTCACTGGCCTTGCTTCTCCACTTTCTACTGAAATCGTCAAACTTTGAAAATATACTTCCAGTGTTCTCATCTACCTTGTAAGGCTGTTTTAGCAATAGGACGCGACCGCTAATGAGAACTGAGAACACTGTCTCCATCGACGTCTATACCAACGTAGCAAGGCCTAAGTGTAGAGCTACGGAAATTACAACCTCCTCTCCAGGTCCCAAATCGAATTCCCCGAATCTCAACCGTCAAATTGAAAATACTGGCAATTTTGGCCTAGGCATAAAAACAAGATTTAGATTCCGAAAGCAGATGTTCTTAGCAAAGAAATGCAAAGAATTTCATTGATAACTGTAAGGCAAGATACAATATTTCATGAAGCATCATTTTTTGGTTTTTATAGATGTTTTTTACATAATTTTCGGCCTATTTTGGTGTGAAATTTTGAAGAAACTGTGACGTCACTTAAAATTTCTATTGTTTGAACAGCCAATCAAATTGCGAATAGACAAGGCCGATAACAGGGTCGAATATGGACAGCAGAGTTTCAGGTGGAGGCCTATTCACCCTGGGGACGAGGTTGTGGAAATTAGTAATTTATCCCAGCATTTGACTTTAAGTAGTTTCAAACTTTCGTCTGCTCGCTACGTCTTCTTTTTTTTGGCGTCCTAATGCTAAAACAGCCTATTAAGGAAGCACACCTGTGATGTTGGAAGAGCTCTCTTCGTTTTCACCCTCTTACCCCCTTAATTCAAGATTTGAATAATTATTTTGTTTCTTTTCCAGGAAGAGATTGGTGAGCTTATTGAACCAATGAGAACGGTTGGAGGACCATACGTCCCGTGTGCTGATAGACTTGAGGCCCTTATGAACAAGATAAAGGTATTCTCAACACTGAATATGCGGTAATTTTAATTAAAATCTACTGTGAGTACATAGGGAGATTGCTTTACTTTCCATCATCTTTGCATTGCCAAAGTCTTTCTATCAAATATTTCGTATCAGAATGCGGAATGGGAACCTGAATTAAGACCACCAGAAATGGAAAAGCCGCTTATTTTGTATTAAGCCGCGGCTACACGTGAGTTTTTCACCTGTTATAGCGACGTGATACACCTGAAAATGTCTGAGGAATCCTTAGGTGGCTACTACAAAATGCTGAGACAAAAATGCCGTGACAAAAATGCTGTGACAAAAGTTCTGCGACAATCAACTTGCGTGGTAGGAGGAATGGGCCCTTGAAAACTTCCAGAAAAGCGCACGAGAACATGGCAATGTGTTGCGTCGCAAGCGCAAGAAAACCAGCTTCACGCTTTGTTTCGCTTGTTCTTCGCGCTGCAACATTATTGGCGACAAGCCAAAACATGCTGCGAAAAGTTCAACCAAATCAATGTTCTCCGGTCGTGTTTGTCTAAGTTTTGTCGAAAATCCATCCCTGGCTTCATGTTCGACTTTTAGTTTTAAAGGTTTGTGCGAAAGTTTTTGAACATTTTCTGTCGCCATTTCAAGCGAGAATTTGCACGTGCAGCGTTGGCTTTCAGTTGAACCAATGCAAAACTGTACTATAGCTATTTATATCAATTTTCTCTTTCAATAGGCAGACGGTAGCAGTAGAGGCAGCGAGAGAAGTAATCACTCAGAAAACCATCATGATATTCTCTATGATCAGGTAGGTATTCCATCTTATCTAAACAAATTGCTGTTAGAATTTTGAATAATTGTTTCCTGGCTTCTTTGTTTATGGTTTGTGCTCCTGTCAATGCTCTGCTGCACAGCATAGATAGCACAAAAACCCCGTTCACTTTTTGTGATCAGATCACTTGGAGGTCAATCGCTCAGAGAGAATGCCATAAAACAGGAGTAAAGGCGCCCTTAATTGCTCGACGCCTGAGAAAATTTGATTGGAAGTCCATTGGTAATCTTTTACATGACAAATACTGGTACATAAGGAATTTAAGGTACTGCCTTGTGCAGTTCGTCCTGCGTGGACATAGAGGGGGTAATCTTTTACCTGACAAATACTGGTAAATAAGGAATTTAAGGTACTGCCTTGTGCAGTTCGTCCTGCGTGGACATAGTGGGGGTAATCTTTTACATGACAAATACTGGTACATAAGGAATTTAAGGTACTGCCTTGTGCAGTTCGTCCTGCGTGGACATAGAAGGGATAATCTTTTACATGACAAATACTGGTACATAAGGAATTTAAGGTACTGCCTTGTGCAGTTCGTCCTGCGTGGACATAGAGGGGATAATCTTTTACATGACAAATACTGGTACATAAGGAATTTAAGGTACTGCCTTGTGCAGTTCGTCCTGCGTGGACATAGAGGGGGTAATCTTTTACATGACAAATACTGGTACATAAGGAATTTAAGGTACTGCCTTGTGCAGTTCGTCCTGCGTGGACATAGAGGGGGTAAACTTTTACATGACAAATACTGGTACATAAGGAATTTAAGGTACTGCCTTGTGCAGTTCGTCCTGCGTGGACATAGAGGGGGTAATCTTTACATGACAAATACTGGTACATAAGGAATTTAAGGTACTGCCTTGTGCAGTTCGTCCTGCGTGGACATAGAGGGGGTAATCTTTTACATGACAAATACTGGTACATCTGGATATTAAGGTACTGCCTTGTGCAGTTCGTCCTGCGTGGACATAGAGGGGGTAATCTTTTACATGACAAATACTGGTACATAAGGAATTTAAGGTACTGCCTTGTGCAGTTCGTCCTGCGTGGACATAGAGGGGGTAATCTTTTACATGACAAATACTGGTACATAAGGAATTTAAGGTACTGCCTTGTGCAGTTCGTCCTGCGTGGACATAGAGGGGTAATCTTTACATGACAAATACTGGTACATAAGGAATTTAAGGTACTGCCTTGTGCAGTTCGTCCTGCGTGGACATAGAGGGGGTAATCTTTTACATGACAAATACTGGTACATAAGGAATTTAAGGTACTGCCTTGTGCAGTTCGTCCTGCGTGGACATAGAGGGGTAATCTTTACATGACAAATACTGGTACATAAGGAATTTAAGGTACTGCCTTGTGCAGTTCGTCCTGCGTGGACATAGAGGGGGTAATCTTTTACATGACAAATACTGGTACATAAGGAATTTAAGGTACTGCCTTGTGCAGTTCGTCCTGCGTGGACATAGAGGGGGTAATCTTTTACATGACAAATACTGGTACATAAGGAATTTAAGGTACTGCCTTGTGCAGTTCGTCCTGCGTGGACATAGAGGGGTAATCTTTACATGACAAATACTGGTACATAAGGAATTTAAGGTACTGCCTTGTGCAGTTCGTCCTGCGTGGACATAGAGGGGGTAATCTTTTACATGACAAATACTGGTACATAAGGAATTTAAGGTACTGCCTTGTGCAGTTCGTCCTGCGTGGACATAGAGGGGGTAATCTTTTACATGACAAATACTGGTACATAAGGAATTTAAGGTACTGCCTTGTGCAGTTCGTCCTGCGTGGACATAGAGGGGGTAATCTTTTACATGACAAATACTGGTACATAAGGAATTTAAGGTACTGCCTTGTGCAGTTCGTCCTGCGTGGACATAGAGGGGGTAATCTTTTACATGACAAATACTGGTACATAAGGAATTTAAGGTACTGCCTTGTGCAGTTCGTCCTGCGTGGACATAGAGGGGGTAATCTTTTACATGACAAATACTGGTACATAAGGAATTTAAGGTACTGCCTTGTGCAGTTCGTCCTGCGTGGACATAGAGGGGGTAATCTTTTACATGACAAATACTGGTACATAAGGAATTTAAGGTACTGCCTTGTGCAGTTCGTCCTGCGTGGACATAGAGGGGGTAATCTTTTACATGACAAATACTGGTACATAAGGAATTTAAGGTACTGCCTTGTGCAGTTCGTCCTGCGTGGACATAGAGGGGGTAATCTTTTACATGACAAATACTGGTACATAAGGAATTTAAGGTACTGCCTTGAGCAGTTCGTCCTGCGTGGACATAGAGGGGGGTAATCTTTTACATGACAAATACTGGTACATAAGGATATTAAGGTACTGCCTTGAGCAGTTCGTCCTGTGTTGACATAGAGGGGGTAATCTTTTACATGACAAATACTGGTACATCTGGATATTAAGGTACTGCCTTGAGCAGTTCGTCCTGCGTGGACATAGAGGGGGTAATCTTTTACATGACAAATACTGGTACATAAGGATATTAAGGTACTGCCTTGAGCAGTTCGTCCTGCGTGGACATAGAGGGGTAATCTTTACATGACAAATACTGGTACATAAGGATATTAAGGTACTGCCTTGAGCAGTTCGTCCTGCGTGGACATAGAGGGGGTAATCTTTTACATGACAAATACTGGTACATAAGGATATTAAGGTACTGCCTTGAGCAGTTCGTCCTGCGTGGACATAGAGGGGGTAATCTTTTACATGACAAATACTGGTACATAAGGATATTAAGGTACTGCCTTGAGCAGTTCGTCCTGCGTGGACATAAAGGGGGTAATCTTTTACATGACAAAACTGGTACATAAGGATATTAAGGTACTGTCTTGAGCAGTTCGTCCTGTGTTGACATAGAGGGGGTAATCTTTTACATGACAAATACTGGTACATCTGGATATTAAGGTACTGCCTTGAGCAGTTCGTCCTGCGTGGACATAGAGGGGGTAATCTTTTACATGACAAATACTGGTACATAAGGATATTAAGGTACTGCCTTGAGCAGTTCGTCCTGCGTGGACATAGAGGGGGTAATCTTTTACATGACAAATACTGGTACATAAGGAATTTAAGGTACTGCCTTGTGCAGTTCGTCCTGCGTGGACATAAAGGGGTAATCTTTTACATGACAAATACTGGTACATAAGGATATTAAGGTACTGTCTTGAGCAGTTCGTCCTGCGTGGACATAGAGGGGTAATCATTTACATGAAAAACACTGGGCCCAAGGAGCACATTCTTAATCTATTGCCTACAGCCCCTTAACTTTATATTGGGATAAACTACTCTTATAGTCAGTGCGTAGAACAGGAAAAGGATTTACGGCCCATGTGCTCGAATGGACATCCCCGGCTCTCTAGCCTCTGCAAACCAATGAACTACCTAACTAAGACAGTGGTTTTAACGTCGATTACTAACGCACCTGTCCCCCCGCTGAAGGAAGCGGCGAGAAAGAGAAGTCATAGGAGAAATTAGAAAGGAAAAGAGAGAGAGCAGAGGGGGGTGGGAAGGGCATTTAAATAATAGTTCGAATTGATGAAATCAAATCTGTAACGCTGAGCATGCAACATGCAGAGATTTCCTTATTGAAAGAAAGAACACATGCTTCATTCGGGAGGTTACGCCCACATCGGGGCCTTGCATGCCAGGACCGCAATGCATAGCAATTAGACCCAGTCCTCTTCTCGGATGCATCGTTCGGATGTTTACGCCCACTACAGATCAAATCTGTGCTTTATTTGTCATAATGGGCATACGCATTTGTTATAAAGAAACCATGTCTTGACCAATGTTTTGAACTGTTATGTATTTTGAGCTGATTTTATTTTAGCAGGAAGTGAGTTCCATATTTTTGGCCCTTGAAACCGCAATGATTCCATAATTGGTCGTTTTCACCTTCGGAATTTCTAGCGGCTTAAATGTACGAAGATCATGACTAGTTATTTTGGCCCAGAAGTAGTCTGTCATGAAGGTAGGATTGGGGCTGTTAAGTGTTTTAAACCTGAAGTGCTAGAAGCCTAACCGACTGAACATGGACACTTGATTCTTCAGACCGTTTAAGCAATGCATTATAAGATGATGTATAGTCTGAGTATGCGAGACGTGGGGCTCGTTCATTTATTTTCTCAAGCTTATCTTGGCTACTCTTGCTGCATAGCATCCAGATTAATGGACAGTAATTAAAATTACATAGAATGAAGGAGTTGATAATTATCTCTTTTTCTCTGCTACCCATGTGCTTTGCTAGGCGTTTCAATGAAATAAATTGTTTAGCTGCTTTCTTGCAGATTTTGTCAATATGAATTTCAAATTTTAGGTTTTCGTCTATTTCTGCACCGATTAAAGTCACATTGCTCTCAACTTTTATTTTGAAATTGTCATTAATATTAATTACCAACTGGTCGATTGGCTTAGCTTTATTTCCGACTTTTATTGCTTGAAACTTTGAGGGATTTGCAGTCATTTGATTTTCCATAAACCAATTTTATACATTTTTCAGTATTTATTTTAATAAATCGCACCAGATCGCTTTCATTTGTGGCCGTGACTGAGATTGTGTTATCGTCTGCAAAATTACATAGTGATCCTTCGCTCAAATTAAAGAAAGTATCATTTATACAAATGTTAAAAAGTATAGGTCCTAAAATATATCCCTGCGGGACCCCTTGCCCCAGCTCGCCCCAAGAGCTGAAGCGACCCATTAACTTTTTGCTTTCTAGCTGACAGATACAGTAGTCTTGTATTAACACCACAGAGTTTTTATCCACTCCATACATATGCATTTAATTTTGCTAGAAGATCTTTTGGCAGAGTATCAAAAGCTTAAGACAAGTCCATCAAGACCGCACCAACTGATTTATTGTTTTCTAGTTCTGATTTCCAGTTTTCGATGAGCCTGAAAAGGGCATGTTGTGAGGAAAAATGTTTCCTATATGCACATAAGTATTTTGAGAATCTTTCTTCGCTTATTAAAAAAAGTGTATGCACATAAGTATTTTGAGAATCTTTCTTCGAAAAAAGGGAACAGTTGAAGCTCAATTGCTTTTTCGGATACGTTTGAAAAAGTTGTGAGTAAACTGATTGGCCTGCAATTCTCTTTGTTAAATGGATCTTTCTTCTTGTAAACTGGTGTGACTACTGCCTTTTTCATTTCATACAGAATGACACTAGGTATCACTGCCTTGTGCAGTTCGTCCTGCGGGGACATTAGGTAATTACTGCCTTGTACAGTTCGTCTTACGGGGATTTTAGGTAATTTCTTCTTTCTGACAAGCACTGGTACAAAATGACACTAGGTACCACTGTCTTGCGCAGTTCATCCTGCGGGGATATTAGGTAAGTTCTTCTTCCTGACAAGCACTGGTACTGAATGACACTAGGTAATTACTGCCTTGTGCAGTTCGTCCTACGGGGATTTTAGGTAATTTCTTCTTTCTGACAAGCACTGGTACAAAATGACACTAGGTACCACTGTCTTGCGCAGTTCATCCTGCGGGGATATTAGGTAATTTCTTCTTCCTGACAAGCACTGGTACAAAATGACACTAGGTACCACTGTCTTGCGCAGTTCATCCTGCGGGGATATTAGGTAATTTCTTCTTCCTGACAAGCACTGGTACTGAATGACACTAGGTATCTACTGCCTTGTGCAGTTCGTCCTGCGGGGACACTAGCTAATTTCTTCTTCCTGACAAGCACTGGTACTGAATGACGCTAGATACCTCTGCCTTTTGCAGTTCGTCCTACGGGGACTTAAGTTAATTTCTTCTTCCTACAAACACTAGTACAGAATGACACTAGGTAAAATAGTGTTGTGCTTGTTGGTCTTTTCAAGGCTTACAGCAAGTATCCTTTGTTAAAGCATCATTTAAGTAGCTTCAATCCTCAATAACTAGGTCACCTCTATTTCCTCTGTTTTCAACTCCTACAGTTATAAGAGTCTTTTCTACGATACCAGATCGCTTTTAGTAATATCGTTATCTCATTAGACTTATTACACGAGTCTCAGCTCTGCTCATAAAATCTAAACTAACAACAACACCAATTTGCTACACTGAATGCTCGAGTTTGAGTAGCTTTCTGACTCATGTAATGAGTCAATTACCTCATCATAAACCTTCTCAACCTCGTCCCCAGGCCCCAAATAGAATTTCCTCCAATTTCAACCGTGAAATTGGTTTTGGCCCTGGTACCGGCGGTCACAAAATCTGCCAAAATACTGACAATTAATATACTGGAAAATACTGGCAAAGAATTCGATTGATAACTGTAGGGCAAGATACAATATCTTAGTAGCATCATTTTTTGGTTTTTATAGATTTTTTTGCATAGTTTTTGCACATTTTGAAGAAACTATGACGTCACTTAAAATTTCTATTCTTTGAATAGCCAATCAAATTGCGATTAGACAAGGCCGATACCAGGGTCGAATTTGGACAGCCGAGTTTCACAAAGATGCCTATTCACCCTTAGACTTATTACCTGAGTCGTAGTTATCGCTATTGAAATGAATCGCCTAGACGCTCAAACTACTGATCGCTCAAACAACCAGTTTGAGCGACCTCGGTTTGGTGTAGTCTCGGTCTGGTAAGCGATAACTGGGACTCGGGTAATAAGTCTAATTCACCCTGGGGACGAGGTTGAGTCGGTCTAATTTTTTTGCTTGTAGTGTCAAAAGGCAATTATCAGTGGGTCAATCCCATCTACTGAAGATGACTTCATATACCTCGCAAGCATGCAGCTTTATATTGAAGTAAGAATTTGTCAATTAATTTTCCTTAGGAATAGTTACGATTAAGACCTCATATTGAGAACCATCACAATTACAATGTTCCTTATTTGTGCCGAAATGGCTAGCGTATTGGACGCATAAAAATGTTGTGGGTTCAAGCCATGGTCTTGCCACTTGTGACTGCAAAGATTAACAAGCTTGGGCAAGTTGTTAATACAAATGTGCCTCTCTCTACCCAGGTGTCTAAATGGGTACCAGGTACACCAGGTGTATAAATGGTTCGGTGGTTATGAGCGCCGTGTGTGGCTGCACCCTGCTATATGCTATATGCAACCTGACCAGGGTAAAGTGTTAAAGTCGACTGAGTAGCCCTAGACTAGCAGTAGACTCAAAACGGCAACTCAACTTTAACCTAACTTTCCTCCAAGCATTATACTAAATTCAGAGCAACATTTATTCGTTAGTAACTTCTTTTGTCGTTTTTACCATAATTTTTTTTACTTCTTTAGGACTTGGAGCAATATGGACCTGATTTTCCACAAAGAATAAACACAATATTGAGGTATGAGTCTTACCAAATAGGCTGGTACACTTCGAGTTCATGAGAAATAATTGCGTTGATGATGCATACCCCCCTCCCCCCCCTCCCCCGACTCAACGTTGGTGAAATAGATGCTGTCTGTCACCCCAACATTGAATCAAGAAAGGGGAGCCTAATAATCCAACTATATTACATGACACCCTAATTAAGAGGTAAACCATACCAATAATAAAGTGTCCACGGAAAGAAGAGTGAAGGTGAAAAGGTGTTTTAGCGACAGTCTCTAAGATCTCACTAGTAGGTGAACTAATAGAGACCTCGACCCTGGCCGTGGCGCTACCGTGGCTGGGCTCGAACCCTGACCACACTGAGCTCCTGACACTGACACCAAGAGACAGCTGGAAGACACCTCGACGCCATAGCACCCTTTAGAACTAGAGATAACTTTAAGACTTCGTTACTGTGACCTTAAAGATATTCAAATATATACTCCAATTATCAAATATTCTCCAACAATCACAGCTTGTTTCTGACTTTAAGTCTTTTAAAATGGACTTTTTTGTTATTTTCTTTTTTATTTCTGCTTCAACAAGTTGTTTTATTTTCTTCCAGCATTACACCTGCAAGATTGAAACAAAGTATACACCCTTCACTCGCTTCATCAAAAAATGTTCTTAAAAGGTGTGTTTTTGAATCTTTTATAATGCATTTCTTGCCTTTGCCCCCAAATGCCTTTCTTCATCTGAGCGACATCAAGATCTCTCTGCGTCCATATTTCCTCTCTCAAATATGATACCATGGTCGCTAACTCATGCTTGCCAATCTAAGTCTTTTACAGGAAATCTGCTTCATTTAGTATTTGCTCAGACTTAATTTGCTCAAACTTGTTTCAAAACGTTTCCATCTCTTACCCTTACAAACTGTAGAACTTTTCAACTAACTAACTCCAGCTGACAAAGTAACAAACTAACTAACTAACTGACTGACTAACTAACTGACTAACTAACTGACTGACTAACTAACCAACAAACTAACTAACTTATTGACTAACTAACTAACAAACCAACTAATTAACTAAATGACTGACTAACTAACTAACTTACCAACTAACCAACTAACTTCACTAACTGACTAACTAACCAACTTTAACTAACTATGACTAACTAACTAATTCACTAAACCAACTAACTAACTAACTAACTAACTAACTAACTAACTAACGCCAGTAACTGACTAACTAACCAACTAACTAACTAACTAACTAACTAACTCCACTAACTGACTAACTAACCAACTTAATAGCTATAACTTACTAACTAAATAACTAACTAACTGACTGACTGACTAACTATGGCTCATTAACTAACTAACTAAAGTAAGTAACTAACTGACTAACGTACTTACTTACTAACTAACTGACTAACTAACTAACTATTTATCTAACCAACTAAAGACCTAACCAACTAACTATATAGCTCCATTAACTGATTAACTAAAAAACTAACTAACTGACTAACTAACTAACTAAACTAATTAACTATAACCAACAAACTAACTAACTAACTAAGTAACTACCTAACTAACTTACTTACTTACTTTCAAAGTAACTGACTAACTAATTAACCAGCTAACTCATATCATTAACCAATTAAATAATTAACTAACTTATTAAAGAACAAAATAACTAGCTAAACTAACATACTTACTCATTAACTGACTAACTAGCCAGTTAACCAACTAAACCAATTAACTAGCTAACAAATCAAACTAGCTTACTTACCAAACCAGCTAACCGATCAAAATTTCTGGATAAACTTACTAAAATACACTAACAAGCTCAATTAAATTCTAGAGTGACTAGCTCTGGCAAAATATTTCTGTTGCACTTGGCTCTAAGCTTTCCTTTATTTGTCTCACTCCGCCCCAACTTGGCAAAATTTGATCATTATATCATGGGTGGTTAGACACTGCAAGGGTACATAAACTTTATGATATGAAATATCGTCTTTTGTCTTTTCTATATCCTTCAACAACCACAAATTGAGCTTAAACAGGAGCCCAAGTTTGACTTAGCCGCCATTTTGAAAGTTCTACAGCGAAGGTAGAACAGAGAAAAAGAAGTTCTCAGTTTTATTTCTTTTTGGTCTCCTCCGCAGAATCAAAGAAATTTTTCCTCCGCATACACATGCGGTGTCTAACCACCCATGATTATATCTTACAGAGCTCTGAGGATTTTACCCACTCTATGACATCCTGGTAAAATCTGATGAAACAGTCTCTGCTTGTGTCTATGCTTTGATTTTCTTTCATTTAAAGTACTTTTGCCCTTTTTTCCGTCAAGGATAAAACTGCAATATGAGCTAATTTTGGAGGAGTCACCTACGATGAGAAACGCAAAACACAATTACATTGATTGCTGTCAAGGAATGGAAGGATTTGGATGCAGATTTTTCAAATTGAAAGTAAGAACATTTGTCGATTTGTTATTTTATCTTCATGCAAATATATGTTATAACATCAAAATGATAGAAAAAGGATTTAGTACCAAGACGGAAGAGACAATTTAAGCGACGTTTTGGGCTAGACTTAATAGAGACCATGTCAAATGATTGTTTCATTTTGTTTTGAAAAACCGTTCACCAAAAAAAAAAAAAAAAATTTTTGTTTACTAAGCTAATATTTTTCCTGTTAATAATTTTTATTTTTATGACACTGATGTTAAGCTTCTTTTTAGAAGGCAATCAGTATACTGGTAAATAAATAAGTAAATAAATAGATGTCTTTTTAAAATGCACGCAGTTTCTTATAAGCAACTTCGCTCGGGTCTAGTTCAAAAGTTGCTTATTTTTGGGCCTCTTATGGTCACCTTTAGTAGCAAAAGTTGCTTAGTAATTGCCTAATTTTACCTGTATATTTTTTGCCCTAAGAATAGTATAAAGGCTAGAAGACTTGGAGTTACCCTATAGGTTTTTATGCAACATAACGCTAGGACACCTAATTTACAACAAAAAAATACTATAAATAACATCAGTCAAGAAGTAACATGTAATTGTTACCATATAGAGACTTTGTATTGAAAATTAAACGGAAGCCCTTCAATGAAATGCTTCACGTAATGAGTAACACTCTGTTGATATGCGAGCTTCAATCCTGTTGATCAATCCTCAATTGCTTGCAGTGATATAAATTATTTAAAATTTAAAATAAGGCTTAGGTTTTTTTCCTGTGGTACTATACGTTGCTTAAAGTTTTAGGCCTTCTACATCTTGGTTGCTTGTTGTGCTTCGGATTTTTGGACCTGGATGTTAATCTCTCGAAGTTCAATAATGACTTATTTGGTTCGGCCAAAGTTTTTATTAAACAATATTTCCTTTTCCAGCAAAAGATTCCTGCGAAAAGTGGCAAAAGACACAACAACATCACTCGTCTGCTTGGCATTAGCGCAAAAAGAGTTGCGATTCTTGATGAGCAGACCAAGGTATCTAAATTCTTTATTTTAGATCTTTGCGTCGAAAATCCTAAGAAATGCGTTTTAATACCATTCATTAGCCTCGTTGTATAGGCACTTGTTTGAAAGCTCTAAAGTACGCTTATTGACCTTGATTTAGAAGTGACTATTAATGAAATGTTGGGTTTAGCACCAGTCGCTAGGATCTCAGTACACTCCTTTTTTATAAGAACACACTTTATAAGATCATCGAGGCTCGATTTGCCAAAAATAAGAACAACGTAAGAACGTTGCCGCAACAAATTTAGCTTATTTTTGCTTTTCAAGCAATGTTTGATTTAACTTATTTTTGCTTTTCAAGCAATGTTTGATTTAACTTATTTTTGCTTGTCAAGCAATGTTTGATTTAACTTATTTTTGCTTGTCAAGCAATGTTTGATTTAACTTATTTTTGCTTGTCAATCAATGTTTGATTTAACTTATTTTTGCTTGTCAAGCAATGTTTGATTTAACTTATTGTTGCTTGTCAAGCAATGTTTGATTTAACTTATTGTTGCTTGTCAAGCAATGTTTGATTTAACTTATTTTTGCTTTTCAAGCAATGTTTGATTTAACTTATTTTTGCTTGTCAAGCAATGTTTGATTTAACTTGTTTTTGCTTGTCAAGCAATGTTTGATTTAACTTATTTTTGCTTGTCAATCAATGTTTGATTTAACTTATTTTTGCTTGTCAAGCAATGTTTGATTTAACTTATTGTTGCTTGTCAAGCAATGTTTGATTTAACTTATTGTTGCTTGTCAAGCAATGTTTGATTTAACTTATTTTTGCTTGTCAAGCAATGTTTGACCGCCTTTCAAAAATTTCCTGTCAAACATTTTTTTTCGTTTTTGACAAACTGCAATAACTTGCACAATTTCACTACCTAGTAACATTTCTTAGCAACAAGGCGTTCGTGCTTGCGCATTAGCTTCGTTGTTCCAAAGTGTTGGACAGTAATGTTTTTTGGACATGGTGACACTGTCAAATACATTTGTTTTAAAGCAAATGTTTGAGCCTTTGTCTAGGGCTTAAGGCTTTGAAGCCAGTCTCAGTTTATTCGTAGCTTTTTGGTCGTATACAATCGAGTCTATAAAAATGAGAGTTCTGATTCTTACGAGAGTGCCATTATTCCCTTAGTCGTGTATTGAGAAATGGAATTTCAAAGATCTGAAGCGTTGGGGCACCACAGAGGATAATCTTTATTTGAAGCTAACTTTCAAGAACAAGACAGTCGAATTTCAAATGGACAGTAAAAGGTTTGTAGATACTAATAACTCCAATGAATATAACTAAAATGCTAAATGGTTTTTAGACTATGCCAGGACTTGAAAATGTCCGGCAGCACCGGCAGCGGCGCTGCCAAGAAATTTTAGCAAACATTACTCACAGGAAATTTTGCCGGAAATTTTCTATAAAATGCTAATTCGAACCCTTGAAACGTTTATAACTGAAGTGAACTCGCGTTAGGTTTTGCAGGAAATTCTTATTTTAACCTTTGCTGTAAGGAAGAAGAACCTTTTTGCAGCCCTAGCTATTACACTATATTTCTGATTTTCACTTTCACTGAATGTTTCGTCTAGTGAGTGTAGGGGAATCATTTTATCACGATGCACTTGTCAAACGATCAACATTTTGAGATTTGCTTTACAATGTTTTACAGTTTGGCCACTCCACAAACATGCAATGTTTTCAAAACACTTCAAAAACGTTTTGTGCTTGTTTAAAGCAAAAAAATGTTTGACAAAAACATTGCTTGACAAACAGAATTCGCTCAACAATGTTTTTGAAAGGTCGAAAAACATTTACTGCTTAAAGCAGGCAAAAAATGTTTGCTAAACAATGTTTGGTGAAACGATCAAACATTTTGTTTGACAATGGAATCTCAAATGTTTGACGAACAAGGTTTGATCGTTTGGCCAGGATCTTATTTCGATTTCTTCTGTTTATATTTTCTAGTATTTTCAAAGAACTTTCAAATTACATTCTGACATGCTCTATGGAAATGGGAAAGCAAGGTTTCGGAAACATTGATACAACCCCTTGGAGTTCCTTTGCCGAGCAGACAGGCACATGGGGTGTTCCTGCTTTACGACTTTACTTGAATGAATTACAAATGGAATCGGACAACTCACCAAGTGGCAGATTCGATAGCCCTTTGTCGTGTAGGGAAAGAGCTGTAACGTTTGCACCAACGTCGCCTCATCAGTCGTAAGTGAGATTGCTTTTAAGGGTTTATCTTCGTTTAATACCGCAAAATTTGTTCCTAATAGCTAATAGGTCGGGTCTTTTCGTGCGACTTGTTCGAACGGAATCGTAGATGAAGAATAAGATCATTAGCCAGAAGAGCTATAGCTAGTAAACTTGGTGGAGAATATGAGACAGGAACGTTTTGTGTTCCCTCTGTTGGGTTGGGTTGTGACTTTGTCCGTTCCTTGGCTCCAGTACGATTATACACGAAGGCGATATAAGGCTAGTTAAGGTGTCTAAAAGCTAAAAGCTGGCTCTGTAGCAATAGCTAGATCTTCAAAGCTAGAAAATAAGGTTACTTTCTGGAAACGCTTCTAGCCTTTTATATCAGATTTTTAAACTAGTTTTTGTTTTTATATACTCCATTGACATGGCGAACAAATTTGTTATGAAATCAATCGATTTATTTATTGGAAAGCTAGTGCATATGTTCCTATTTCCTCAGTGTGACCCACTGAAGGTGCTGTGGCGTCGTGGTGTAATCCAGCTGACTCGTGGTGTCAGGAGCTCAGTGTGGTTAGGGTTCGAGCCCAGCCACTGTAGCGTCACAGCCAGGGTCGAGGTTTCGATTAGTTAACGTACTACTGAGATCTTACCGACTGGCGCTAAAGCACCATTTCACTTCACTACTCAATAATCTTCAGAAGATATTTGAATGGATTTGCCTTATGATCCTATAACTAAATTTTCTTGATTTTTAGCGCAAGACCTGTTTTCAGGCGTACTGAAAGTTATAAAATTGAAAAAGTATCAAAATCAGCACCAGAGCCAACAGACCAAGACACAGAAATAGCAAGCTCGTTATTTGATTGGTTGCCATTTAGAGCGAAAAAGTCACGTGCATGTAGTGGCAGATCTGAATTAGAATCTGAGATGACACAGCGTTCTGAAAGTAATGCAGCTGCTACTACTGAGGGAACATCGCTTCGTCGTAAGTTGTGAAACCTTTAGTTGTAATTATGATTCTTGTTGTGAAATGCTCGGTAAAAGGCTCCGTGATTGTCCCATGAATTATAGTAATGCTGTATGACAAATACAAAATGATAGTATTGTGATTTTGTGATTGGTGATTGCTAATTAATTCTAGCTGAATATAGTTTATAACACAATGACTTTGTGGCGTCATTCCACTGTGTTCAAAAATGCGGGGCTCCAGTCACCTTATGTGCCAGCTGGATTAGAAAGAGTATCAAAATATATCTGCATCTACTCTAATAGTTGATCTGCTGCCGTTACTTTCAGAGAAACTGCCAATTCTAATTTATTTAATTGTTAGCAAGAAAAGAAAGACTGTCATCTATGCTCAAAATCTTTCACATTTAATTAGGTATATGTTCTTGGTAGCTGCTTGTTGGCAGGATTCAGTGAATTGTCTCTTGAGGTCATTGTAACAATCTTCCTAATCAAATATCAATCAATTGAGCTTTATTACTACTCAAACTGCTAATTTTATCAATTACCCTTACCTCGAGTGGCAGAAAGTTGAAAATTTTCCTACCCTAATTCGTACAAAAATACGAATTTGGACGAATTTTACAGGATGGTACGAATTAATTCGTACCAATTCACTCAAAATTCGTACCAAATTCGTACCAAATTCGTACCAAATTCGTTTCAATTCGTACCAAATTCGTACCAAATTCGTACCAAATTCGTTTCAATTCGTACCAAATTCGTACCAAATTCGTTTCAATTCGTACCAAATTCGTACCAAATTCGTACCAAATTCGTTTCAAATTCGTACCCTATATTCATACCAATTCGTTCCAAATTCGTAGCGAATTCGTTTCAATTCGATTTCAATTCCTCCACACAACTCGTTCCAAAATTCATTTAAACTTCGATCCAGTTGTGGACTACAGATCGTTATAAAGTCGTAGCTTCTTTGCTTATAGCATGACATGTGAAATCGTTTCAAACTGACATAGTCGCGCATTTTACTACAGCACTCCAAAATCAGCAGCAGCGTCCTTTAACTGAAATGTGTTAGTTTTAGGCCTACTAATTTTTTTTCTGAATAATGAAATGAGCACTCTTGTGTGGACCAAAAAGCCGTACAGGCTTAGGTGGAATCTCTATTGTTTTGGTAGGAAACATCCATTGTAAAAATCCTTTTGTTTCAATCCAGCTCGAGTCCCTTGGAACTCGAAGGTGTGATAACACGCTTGCTTTAAACAAAAACAAAAGGAAATCGTCGTCGCCTCTTTTGTGAAAAGCTGATAACATGAAATAATTTGCAGCATGAGATTGGAAGCAAAATTAGTAAAATGCGATAAATAATTGTGAGCAGCTTGACAGGGTCTTGAAAACTTTGCTACCTCGTTATTTTTTTCAAAGCCACACAAAGTTCTTTTTCGGTGTCAAATTATATTTCTGTGATATGTTAATTTTATAAAATGGTTTGGTTCGTTTGGTTCTTTCATAGTCAATTGACTCTGGCTCTTTTAAGCGGCTCCAGCCAGATATGATATGCGTTTTCTTGGGTCGCGTAAAAAAATTTTATAAGTAGAATATGTAGTATGATGTAAACTTATCTTCTGCGAAAAAAAATGAATTGAGTTGAATTTCGTACGAAATTCGGGTCAAATGAAACTTGTTATATTTCCCAAATTCATTTCAAATCCGTACCAAATGCGTTTCAAATTCATACCAATTCACGCTAATTCATCCGAATTCGTACCAAATTCGTACCAAATTCGTACCAAATTCGTTCCAATTCGTACCAAATTCGTACCAAATTCGTACCAAATTCGTACCAAATTCGTTCCAATTCGTACCAAATTCGTACCAAATTCGTTTCTAATCGTACCAAATTCGTACCAAATTCGTTTCAATTCGTACCAAATTCGTACCAAATTCGTACCAAATTCGTACCAAATTCGTTTCAGTTTTTTGCAGGAAACGAATTAAATCGTTTCACGGAACGCAACTGGTACGAATCGATTCGTACCAATTCGTACCAAAATGAAACGAATAATTGGAGACGGTCCCTAAGGTGTCAAGAGTAGGCGAAGTTCGAGTTCTCCAAAATCACACATCGAATTCACACCGGTTTCTGTTTTTGAGCAACATTTATCAAGCCAATCGCATACATCTTCCAGCATATTGTCTCAATCTAGTAACGAACGTGCTCCTATGTTAGATGGTAAGTGTATATACCTATAGATACAGCTGACATTCACCAACTTGATTGCTCGCTGTCTCGAACATTAGCTTCCTCAAAGGAATTTTCGTTTCCTCCCTTCAGACAATAATGCTCAAATTTAGCCCGCTACTCGGACCTGAGATGTTCGCAAAGATTTCCGATCTACCAGCCTTATTCTTGACTCTAAGTTCCCTTTTGCTGGGGGCTGGCGCAAGCGGGGGCTGGAAAACGCTAAGCAAGACAGATTTTTTAATTCTAGAAAAGCTAGAAAGCAGAGACATTTTGTGCGTTTCTAACTAAAATTTCTCTACCAACCGAAAAAAGTTTTAAGCGCTGCAGAAAATCTAATAAACGGGAGGTTAAACAGGGGGTTCCTAACAGGATCGAGTTTCTAAAAATTAATAAACGATGGGGCGCAATCAGCTACTTCAGAGTAAGATAGTGAATATAAACTCTAACTATATGTCAATGCTTCTCTGTGCCATTCCAGCTAGATTTTGTGTTGGGTTATTAGCTGCCGTTTCATCTCTATTAGATCATTCAAAGCTTTATAACATTGCCTTTAGCAAATGGAGAAAACGAGCCATCAGCAAAATCTAGTGAAAAGATACAGAAGGAATTATGCAAGACGATATCAAGGATCATTAACTGCCGCTGCCCTCCAGATGCTCAGCTTCCTAATCTAAATCGGAGGGATTTCAGGTAATATGATAACCGGAATTTCTATTTTAATCTACTGAAGCTTTTCTGCTATTTTTTATCTTTCCAGATTCATGGTGCCTTTTCGATGCACCTCTCTTCCTGCTTTGCTGCCTCCCCACTCTTCCTTTGATGCTTATCTTGTATTTAATGAAGAGATATCCGTTTTATGCTTGTTCTTGTTGTTGTTGCTTCTTTATTTTGGGTAGGCTATTATTTCTAGAATTTTCAGCTAATTTAGGCCTACTATGCATGCCGCATCCAGTCATGGGACCCCTAGTTTAACGTCCGCTCCGAAGGATGGCAGAGTGAGTTATTTAGTCATCTATCTGGAAAAACACTCATCCAGCTGCTGACCTCACACGACCAAGCTTAACTTCATCTGTCTAACGAGAACTGATTGAGAAGCTTGGCCACTCACTCCACTTTGCTCATTACACCCTTTTCGTCTCTTGCTTTGAGACAGCTCAAATATTATCTCTGGGCTATTCAGTGGTCTCATCATGCTAAGCACAGAAACCCCTACCTTGCGAAGATAGCCTGTGTATAGCTAATACTTATCCCTGAATTTGCTTGCACAATAACACAGTAACACAATAACAATAACACAACAACAATAACACACCACAATAACACAACAACAAAAATGATAAGTTTGAGGTATCGAACTACTTTTTTTGTTGATGACTTCTCGTTGCTTTTTCGTTTTACTTACTTATCTATGGACACCTTTTTCGTTTAACAAGTTTACCATTGGTGCCTATTCCCTACGTTATCATTTTGTCTGTCTTTCATCCGTTACTTAACCATGGATATTTTCTTTTTAGCGCATATGAGCTTTTACAGCATCCGAAAGAATTAGCACGACAGATAACCCTAATCGATCACGGTACGTCTAGAATAACCTGTGAAGTTGATCACAGTTTCGCTTCGGCAAGACCATATTATCATGCAGTCTATTTGTTGTAGAATGTATGTGTGAAGAGGTTGGCCCAAACATTTGAGACTTGCTTTACAAGCAATGTTTGACCGTTCGTCCGCGTCACAAAACATTGCTCTAAAAGCAGAAAGTTGTTTTCAAAACTTCAAAGACATATTTGATTATCTCAAGCCAGAAATGTATGGTGAGCAATATTTTGCAACGTAGCTAAAGTTTCCAAAATTTGGTTTCACAAAAAAATTCAATTGTTTGGCCAACAACGTTTAAACTTTTAGCCAGGGTTTAAGTCAATACTTAATAATCTTTCATTTCACCCTCACTTTGCGTCTATTAATTCTTTAAGCCTGTATTGTCTTCTCGCAGAGTTATTTCGTGCCATGTCTTCAAGAGATATACAGAAGAAGGTTTCAATTGGGACATTAAGAAAAGTCAAAGGAGACCAATCCAGTCAAACGGTAGAAAAAGTCGCGCAGAGGTTTAATCAGGTAGATGACCCACCCATTTGTCTTGAATTAGCAGTCACTCTGTTTACGCCCTCTCGAGTATCCCTTTCGGGGATATTACTCAAGGCTTAATATGTTGGTTCGTTTGGTGCTTTATACTCCACGAATAATATCAAAATGAATACTTGGTTATTCAGTTTACGTCTCAATACCTCTATCATCATATAATTTGAATTATTTAAGCATGATATATTTTGCTTTGCAGCTGAGCAAGTGGGTTTGTGTCTGCATCGTATCGGAAAGAAATATAGAAAGAAGAGCTCAGATGTTTGTCAATTTCGTTGAAACTGCAAAGGTGTCCAGAAAATTATTTTATACAGCATGTATTTTACCGTTTACGTAAAATTCAATTGTTATTCACATCATTTAAGAACTTATATGTATTTTGGATGATACATGGTTGGAAATATCAGAAAGTTTTGGGCTTTTTGGATATTAAGTACAGGACTCGTGCCTGCGACCGATAGCTTATTTGGGCAATTCTCTTATGCCTGTCCACTGGCTTTCTTCGATTTTTAGCCTAGCCGCAGGGAGGCTGTCGCAGCAGCCGTATTCTCGTGCGTTTGTTGGCTGCGATAACGGCCTTGTGTGTACGAAGTGACGTGGATGATCGGTACGAAGGACTACTCTGAGAGCTCGTTTCCAGGAATCTCAATTCATTGAGCATTGGCGTAGAAACCCAAAGTTTCTGGTTCCGTTAACCGTGTTTTCTTCATATTAACCTCTGATGAATGAATATACCAGACTGGCAAGGATGCAGTCTGATTGGTTCTTCTTCGGTCTGTTCGAGCCGTATTTTTCAAGCCATATTGACGGCCGTGAACGTTAAACACTCTCATCATCGATGTTTACAAGTATTTTATATCATTTCCGAAAACCATATAATAATGCGTTTATTGAACGATTGCTCGAACAATGCTGGAAAATATACAAACCTCAGCTTCTTGTGTGGAGTTCTAGCTTCTAGATAAGACTTTCGTGTCGTACACCATCCTTCGGTCTGAATATTTTCCAGCGTTGACCTCGCAATCGTTCGATAATCGCATATTCTATTTTAGGAGCTTTTCTCTTTAACGTTTCCATTTTTCAAAAACATGTTTCCATTTTTCAGCAATGTTTAGAGTTAAGAAACTACAACTCGGTAATGGCAATCGTTGTAGCAGCATTGGGTAGTGCACCTGTCAGGAGATTAAAAGATACGAAAGATGTAAGTGAGATATTTTTTCCGCATCTTAAATATTCCTCTTAATTCCTTGGTCCAAAACTGCCCTCACAATTTACCCATATCTCCAGGTGCGTCGTGTATCTTTACATACTGAGCACAAGTCATGCTCCGATGATAAATGTCAGTGGGTACTTTCGTATGCCTCGGGTAGGGGTATTCAGGCGGGGATATAAAACGTAAGGCCAAGAAATTAATTTGATTAATAGAACTTATCAAAAATAAATTTTATTTGTGGTCTCTGTGGCGCAGTGGATATCTTTCAAGACATACAATCAAAATCTTGTCTTTTCAAGCCACGGTCTCTTCATCAGCTATTGCAGAGACAACAACTTTTCGCAAGTTGTTAACACGAATGTGCATCTCTATACTTATAAATGGGTACCTGGTTGGTAGTTGAGTGTCATATGTGGTTCCACCCTCTATTTGCTATATACATTCATTCCAGTGGTAAAATGTCAAGTCGGTTAAATAGCACTAAGCTAGTAATAGAATATAAAACGGGGACTTTATCTTTAGCTTTATGGTACTTGTTTTACATCCCCCTCCAAAAGTTTCGTGCCTTTGTTGCTTTGATGTATTATTCTTATTGGGCCTTTTTCACAAGTGGTTTCATCCTGCTCTGATTGGTTGACTGTTTATTCTCATCAAGGCAACAATGACTTATAGTGAAGCAAATTATTTCCATTTATTCATTGCAGAAAATACCACACGAGTGCTTGAGTCAACTGAATAAGATGGAGAGTTTAATGGATACCAAGGTTTGTTGACCCAGTTGCTATCGGCAAATGCCTAATATTCTTCATCGTTCTTTGCCTAATATTCTTCATCGTATCTTATTTGCAAAGTCACAAATCCTAGAAATTCAATGTCAATAATCTTGTAAACTGCAACTGCCTTACCCTTTTGTGCTTTTGCAATCAGTTATCAACCATTTTATCTATAGACATTAGCATTGTTTTTCTCTGCAGAGCAATCACAAGCGATATCGTGAAGCATTGAGAACATCACCAACCCCAGCAGTGCCCTACTTCGGTAAGTTAAACCCGATCCATTAGTCCCGATGTTTATCTTGGTATTCTAAGGGCCTGATTTTATGAGGCGAGCTAACCCAGGTTTTACCGATATGCCAAGATGGCTCGTTTACTTGACCCATGTTGATACGGAAAAAAACAGCACATTTCTATAGCACAACCCGCTGTCAACCCGTACGCGGGTTCATTCGGCTAGCCGAGGCAACCCGCTTTGCTAACCCGGATCAACTTGACTTGCCGAGGCCAACAAATATAAAATTGTATGGAATATATGTATAGAACCTTGAAGGTAGCTCTGTAACGTTTTGCCCGCTAAGTTACAAACGTGTTTCGTAGCATTGACTGTAAGAACTCGAACTCTTTTTACAATTTTAGGACTTTATCTGAAAGATCTGACATTTATCGCTGATGGTAACCCTGATTTTCTAACAAATGGTTTGATCAACTTGAATAAAAGAAGACAGGTAACTAACTACATGTATCTTTTTCTTATAAGAAACTTCAAAATTGCGATAAACAGTGGAAAAATCATGCTGTAAGGAGTGTCAGACGGAAGTCTGGTTTTTCCGCTTTTTGCAGTTTTGGAGACATTCGTGGAATTCGTTTCCCAGAACCATTTAATGTGTAGTATGGATATTGTCTGAAATTAACCCTTGTGTATAATAGTGTACGGAATCACCGTATTGCCTCGATTAAGCGCCTGGTGCGCTTCTTTATAACTCTACCTCAAAGAGGAGCAATTATTTTTCTGATTCTGACGAAAGCTACATTTTTGGTAGCTATAGCAAAAGTTCTCCTTGTTTCCTCCCAGCAAGAGCTTGCACATTCACTACTAAAGGAGTGTTTGGGACTAATCTGATGGGCAGCTTACTCCGAATCGGGGTGCTTATTCGAGACAATGCGCTTATTCGAAGTAATACGGTGTTTATGTAAACATATACAAACCACTTCAGTAAAACAGAATTCTTAATTTCTATAGCCTTTTTTCAGTACTTAGCCAATTTTTCATTAAAATACGTGTATTTTTGATAATAAAATGAACAGCAATCGTAACTATCAATTTATTGAATGAGTAGTGTATTGTAATTGTTGTTTGCTTAACTTATGTTACGTTTCCTTCTTGCCTCTAAAGGTTTATGTGTTGCTTGAGGAGATTCATCGATTTCAACGAAAGAAGTACAATTTTCAAAGGGTATTTACGTATATTATTAATCAATCAATCGATCAATCAATCAATTAATCAATCAATCAATGTCACTTCTACGCGCTTCTACGTAGTCGAAGGTCATGCGACAGTCTCTCCAGGCACATTTGTTCTCAGGTTGTCTTTTAGCTTCTCCATACATTTCACACCCATTACATTCTCATCCTGGGTAATGTATGTGCAGTACAGTGTATGGTGTGCAGTACAGTGGAGGATAATCAGTACAGTGGAGGGATATCATCAGTACAGTAGAGCGATATCATCAGTACAGTGGAAGGATATCATCAGTACAGTGGAGGGATATCATCAGTACAGTGGAGGGATATCATCAGTACAGTGGAGGATATTCAGTCCTGTGGAGGGATATCATCAGTACAGTACAGTCAGTACTGAAAACCCTCCACCGTACTGACAGTTACTGCACCATGTCCGCTCCCACTGCCTTTCATTACGTACTAAGCATATTTTAATTTCCTCTTTCTCAAGACTTGTGACCAGATTTCTTCAGTTCAGTTCAGTTTTCATCTGACTTATATTACTACATCTTCTAACCTTCGTTTTGTTTTTCTAAGATAGCGTATTTTCCTATTTTTTCTTCAGGTGCCTGAAGTCAGAGAATATCTTTTCAGCCGACCTTACATTCCTGAGGAACAGTTGCATCAGATGTCACGTGAGATTGAGCCTCCTATTCATTCTAAATACGCAACAGTTACCACGCAACCTAATGCGCCTTCTAGCCTCGATCGGTTGCAGTCGAACATATTTCGTTGTGCAACAACTGGTAAGATTACAGGCCGAAGAACACTTGGAATTATGAAGTCGAATATTAATCCTGCAATTGCATGAAATGTGACAGTTGTTCGTTTGTTGTTGTTATTGTTAATGAGATTGTGACCTATAAGGTGATTGTGGATACAACACTAGAAGAAGACACTATTTTTATAAAGAAAGCTATGTCTGTGCTATCGATTAAGTTTGAACCTCGAATCAGTTACCCTCTAGCCTTTTTGCAGTTTGACTAAATCGCATTCGCCAAAGACGGCTCTCAAGATGAATTAGACATGTAAATTCTACATTTTTCCTTGAATGGCAAACACTAGAATAGATTTTTCCAAGAGTGGCATACCACAGTTGACTGGACTCGATTCTTGGCTGCATAATTAGAGAGCCAACTACTATTCTGCTGAGCCAAAGAGCCCAATGAAATTGTCGAGTAACTCTCCTCGTCATAAAGCCAAAGACTCCCTTCCCCTCGGCTAGATTTCGCCTTCTTTAGTGCCATAAATACTTATTGTATGATCAGAGAGCCAATTACAATTCCACTCAACCAAAGAGCCCAATGAAATTGTCGAGTAACTCTCCTTGTCATAAAGCCAAAACTCTCCTCCCTTCGGCTAGATTTAGCCACCTTTAGTGCCATACGTACTTTTGTATATTTCTGGCCTAGCACCATTTGTAGAACTCGATTCTGAATTGTATGATCAGAGAGCCAATTACAATTCCACTCAACCAAAGAGCCCAATGAAATTGTCGAGTAACTCTCCTTGCCATGAAGCCAGAGGCTTTCCTGAGGTTTTCCTGCAAGTACCGTTGAGAGTGAGGTCCAGCGGGGTCAGAGGTCCAGGGCCTGGGCTTTGAGGGTGCCCGCATTGAAAATTCTCTTAATACTACACCCTAAAACCTCCTAAAGGTCCGGTACGATTACATAATCCCTGGGCCTCTTGACGGCCCTGTTTCCTGCCATCTGGGTTTGTGTTTCTTGCGTATTAAGCCTTCTTCGGCAATACAACCCAATTATGGAGAAGTGCCTTGGGCTGTATGACTCGGGGAGCTCTCCGTCTTTAGCTCTCTGGTCATTCAGTCGGCTCTCGTCAATTGTTGGATGCCACTTGTGGAAAAATTTATCCTATAGTCTTTGTCATTCATGACAAATGTATATAAATATTCATGATACTGAATAAGGCACAACATAGCCGAAACATATAGCCACCTAGGCCTAAATTCAGTTTTTATAACATTTTTTTGCAAAAAAAATTATGCTGGGTAAAATGAATTGATAGAAGAAAGATTCAACGTAAGAGATAGCTTTAGATTATACTAGCATCAAATCCAGTATTTTTATGTGTTTATAGACTTACATTTAACATAAAAACAGACATGAAATCTCAGATAACCAAGCTTGATACTCGAAAATCGTGATAAATAGCCTTTTTATTCAATTATGGATTTCTATATCACTTATTGTTGTTATGACGTTGTTATATATCGAAATATTTATCATAAAATACAAAAGCGTAAAATTAGAATTTGCTATCAGTAAATTTTTAGAGCGAAAAATCTTTGTAATACATAATTTGTAAGTTGAATCATAAGTCAAGCATATGCATAAATATCAACTATCTTGAGTTGTATTATTAAAAAACGTGGAATACTGTACAACAAAAATTTAGCCGTTTCTTGCTTTTATTTCTTGCAAAAATAACACGCAATCAATCTCAGCTGTTCCTTTAGACTTATTCCATGAGTCGTAGTTCTCGCTCCTTAGGCCAATTACAGTATTTTCCACAGGTCCCTCAGAACCACTCTAAGCAGTGCTGCCACTCTCGGACAGCTCTACACGCTTTTTTTTTATAAGGAACCTACCTCAAGGCCTAGTTCTTAAAGTTCCTTATTTTTGGGCCTCTTTTGAGGCAATTGTAGTTCCAAAAGTTCCTTAATAGTTCCTTAATTTTAACTGCACAAACAGTGGTCTTAACAATAAAAGAGAGACATTTGCATGTGAGCAAAGCTCGAGACTACTCAAAGAAACATTGGATTTTCGACTGCAAATGAATGGAACCGGCTTTCTAATTCTTGATTATTTGCAGTGATAAAAGTATTCAACATTCAAAAGTTCCTTAATGATTTTCTCTTTAGTAGTATAAGTTCTTTAAATTTTCGGGCCTTCTACATGTAGGTTCCTTATAAAGTGGTTCCTTATAAAAAAAAAGCGTGTATTCACCTGCTGCGCATGTATTTTCCCCCTACTTTCCCCTACCATTATTTTGTCCATTTCCCCCTACATTCCCCTACATTTGAGTCAATCCTCCTACAGCCCCCTACCAAATTTTTGGTGATGACGTCATGACAATAGTAATAAGTATGATAATGGTGATGATTGTGATGATTAAGATTATGATTTTGATGATTATGATTATGATTGTGATGATGATGATGATGATGAAACGGGCCGTTAGTACCAGATTACTGTAGCTTTGGACTTGGAAACAAAAGAATAAGCAAAATGACTGGTTTTCCAATGCCATCGCATTTCACCGGTCTGAAACATAGAGATATGAAAATTTCTTGTGAGCTGAACTTCCCCTATGGTCTATAAAAACATGCTATTGTCGGTAAATCTCCCCCGCCTCAGGGTAAATAGTTGTTGCTGCTGCTGAAGGCTGCCTTTGCCGTTTGCAAAGAATGGAACTGATATAATAAGTCTACTGTTCATTAGGCCTCATTAAGATATTCAGAATGTCTTCGGAATGGTATTATAACACTATTATACGGCATTTTCCCCTATCATGTTTCTGAACTGACTTGATTTGGTCACTAAATAAAATCCACGAACTCACTCCCAGAAACCAAACGATTTTTGCAAAAAGAGAGCAAAATCGCGAAAAATCGATGGCTCCAAAAATAGCTCAAAAAAGAAATGGCCTCTAAAGCCTATTACAAGGCATTCTGGCCTCTCAGGGAAAAAAAGGAATGGATATAGCCCCTAAAAACGAAGATAATTACCCCTAGAAATCGACCTATTATTGGCAAAAAGTCAAGGCTATACTAAGGCAAAATGGCCAAAAATCGGGCAAAATCGATGGTTCCAAAAATAGATCAATATTATCAGAAATTGCCTCTAAAGCCTATAAAAAGGCATTCTGGCCTTTTAGGGATAAAACAGGAATGGATATAGCCCCTAGAAATGAAGAAACATATCCCTAAAAATTTTCCGATTTTTGGCAAAAAGGCAAGGCTATACTAAGGCAAAATGGCAAAAAATCGGGCAAAATCGATTGTTCCAAAAACAGCTCAAAATTATAAGAAATGGCCTCTAAAGCCTATAAGAAGGCATTCTGGACTTTTAGGGCTAAAATCGGGATGGATATAGCTCCTAAAAACGAAGAAAATTACCCCTAAAAATTGAAGGATTTTTGGCAAAAAGGCAAGGCTATACTAAGGCAAAATGGCCAAAAATCGGGCAAAATTGATGGTTCCAAAAATAGATTAAAATTATCAGAAATTGCCTCTAAAGCCTATAAGAAGGCATTCTGGCCTTTTAGGGATAAAAAGGAATGGATATAGTCCCTAAAAACGAAGAAAATTACCCTAAAAATTGACCGATTTTTAGCACAAAGGCAAGGCTAGCTATACTAAGGCAAAATGGCCAAAAATCGGGAAAAATTGAAGGTTCCAAAAATAGATTAAAATTATCAGAAATTGCCTCTAAAGCCTATAAGAAGGCATTTTTGCCTTTTAGGGATAAAAAAGGAATAGATATAGCCCCTAAAAACGAAGAAAATTAATCCTAAAAATTGACCGAGTTTTGGCAAAAAGGCAAGGCTATACTAAGGCAAAATGGCAAAAAATCGGGCAAAATTGATGGTTCAAAAAACAATTCAAAAATATCAGAAATGGCCTCTAAAGCCTATAAAAAGGAATTCTATAAAAAGGAAAATAAAGTCTCTTTCTATCATATTCAGTCCAATTAGGGAGAAAAAATTACCATAAAAAATCGACAAAAAGGCAAGTCTATAGCCTTACTTTTGTGTCAAAAATCGGGCAAAATCAGGGGTTTTCAAAATGTTTTTTCTCCAGAAATATTCATGAAAACCTACTAAATACCCCCTGAATAGACTCTAGGGGAAAATAAAGTCTTTTTCTATCATATTCAGTCCAATTAGGGAGAAAAAATTACCCTTAAAAAATCGACAAAAAGGCAAGTCTATAGCCTTACTTTTGTGTCAAAAATCGGGCAAAATCAGGGGTTTTCAAAAATGTTTTTTTTCTCCAGAAATATTCATGAAAACCTACTAAATACCCCCTGAATAGACTCTAGGGGAAAATAAAGTCTTTTCTATCATATTCAGTCCAATTAGGGAGAAAAATTACCTAAAAAATCGACAAAAGGCAAGTCTATAGCCTTACTTTTTGTCAAAAATCGGGCAAAATCAGGGGTTTTCAAAATGTTTTTTTCTCCAGAAATATTCATGAAAACCTACTAAATACCCCTGAATAGACTCTAGGGGAAAATAAAGTCTTTTCTATCATATTCAGTCCAATTAGGGAGAAAAATTACCCTAAAAAATCGACAAAAGGCAAGTCTATAGCCTTACTTTTTTTGTCAAAAATCAATTAGGGGAAAAATTACCCTAAAAAATCAGGCAAGGGTTTTCAAAATGTTTTTTTTTCTCCAGAAATATTCATGAAAACCTACTAAATACCCCCTGAATAGACTCTAGGGGGAAAATAAAGTCCTTTTCTATCATATTTAGTCCAATTAGGGAGAAAAAATTACCCTAAAAAATCGACAAAAGGCAAGTCTATAGCCTTACTTTTTGTCAAAAATCGGGCAAAATCAGGGGTTTTCAAAATGTTTTTTCTCCAGAAATATTCATGAAAACCTACTAAATACCCCTGAATAGACTCTAGGGGAAAATAAAGTCTTTTCTATCATATTCAGTCCAATTAGGGAGAAAAATTACCCTAAAAAATCGACAAAAGGCAAGTCTATAGCCTTACTTTTTGTCAAAAATCGGGCAAAATCAGGGGTTTTCAAAATGTTTTTTCTCCAGAAATATTCATGAAAACCTACTAAATACCCCTGAATAGACTCTAGGGGAAAATAAAGTCTTTTTCTATCATATTCAGTCCAATTAGGGAGAAAAATTACCTAAAAAATCGACAAAAGGCAAGTCTATAGCCTTACTTTTTGTCAAAAATCGGGCAAAATCAGGGGTTTTCAAAATGTTTTTTTCTCCAGAAATATTCATGAAAACCTACTAAATACCCCTGAATAGACTCTAGGGGAAAATAAAGTCTTTTCTATCATATTCAGTCCAATTAGGGAGAAAAATTACCCTAAAAAATCGACAAAAGGCAAGTCTATAGCCTTACTTTTTGTCAAAAATCGGGCAAAATCAGGGGTTTTCAAAATGTTTTTTTCTCCAGAAATATTCATGAAAACCTACTAAATACCCCTGAATAGACTCTAGGGGAAAATAAAGTCTTTTTCTATCATATTCAGTCCAATTAGGGAGAAAAATTACCCTAAAAAATCGACAAAAGGCAAGTCTATAGCCTTACTTTTTGTCAAAAATCGGGCAAAATCAGGGGTTTTCAAAATGTTTTTTTCTCCAGAAATATTCATGAAAACCTACTAAATACCCCTGAATAGACTCTAGGGGAAAATAAAGTCTTTTCTATCATATTCAGTCCAATTAGGGAGAAAAATTACCCTAAAAAATCGACAAAAGGCAAGTCTATAGCCTTACTTTTTTGTCAAAAATCGGGCAAAATCAGGGGTTTTCAAAATGTTTTTTCTCCAGAAATATTCATGAAAACCTACTAAATACCCCTGAATAGACTCTAGGGGAAAATAAAGTCTTTTCTATCATATTCAGTCCAATTAGGGAGACAAAAAATTAGCCCTAAAAAATCGACAAAAGGCAAGTCTATAGCCTTATAAAGTCTTTTCTATCATATTTTTGTCTAAAAAATCAAAAGGCAAGTCAAAATCATCGGGCAAAATCAGGGGTTTTCAAAATGTTTTTTTCTCCAGAAATATTCATGAAAACCTACTAAATACCCCTGAATAGACTCTAGGGGAAAATAAAGTCTTTTCTATCATATTCAGTCCAATTAGGGAGAAAAATTACCCTAAAAAATCGACAAAAGGCAAGTCTATAGCCTTACTTTTTGTCAAAAATCGGGCAAAATCAGGGGTTTTCAAAATGTTTTTTCTCCAGAAATATTCATGAAAACCTACTAAATACCCCTGAATAGACTCTAGGGGAAAATAAAGTCTTTTCTATCATATTCAGTCCAATTAGGGAGAAAAAATTACCCTAAAAAAATCGACAAAAAGGCAAGTCTATAGCCTTACTTTTTTGTCAAAAATCGGGCAAAATCAGGGGTTTTCAAAAATGTTTTTTTCTCCAGAAATATTCATGAAAACCTACTAAATACCCCCTGAATAGACTCTAGGGGAAAATAAAGTCTTTTCTATCATATTCAGTCCAATTAGGGAGAAAAAATTACCCTAAAAAATCGACAAAAAGGCAAGTCTATAGCCTTACTTTTTTGTCAAAAATCGGGCAAAATCAGGGGTTTTCAAAAAATTTTTTTTTCTCCAGAAATATTCATGAAAACCTACCAAATACCCCCTGAATAGACTCTAGTGGGATAATAAAGTTTTTTCTATCATATTCAGTCCAATTAGGGAGAAAAATTACCCTAAAAAATCGACAAAAGGCAAGTCTATAGCCTTACTTTTTGTCAAAAATCGGGCAAAATCAGGGGTTTTCAAAATGTTTTTTCTCCAGAAATATTCATGAAAACCTACTAAATACCCCTGAATAGACTCTAGGGGAAAATAAAGTCTTTTCTATCATATTCAGTCCAATTAGGGAGAAAAAATTACCCTAAAAAAATCGACAAAAAGGCAAGTCTATAGCCTTACATTTTTGTCAAAAATCGGGCAAAATCAGGGGTTTTCAAAATGTTTTTTCTCCAGAAATATTCATGAAAACCTACTAAATACCCCCTGAATAGACTCTAGGGGGAAAATAAAGTCTTTTCTATCATATTCAGTCCAATTAGGGAGAAAAATTACCCTAAAAAATCGACAAAAGGCAAGTCTATAGCCTTACTTTTGTGTCAAAAATCGGGCAAAATCAGGGGTTTTCAAAAATGTTTTTTTTCTCCAGAAATATTCATGAAAACCTACTAAATACCCCCTGAATAGACTCTAGGTGGATAATAAAGTCTTTTTCTATCATATTCAGTCCAATTAGGGAGAAAAAATTACCCTAAAAAAATCGACAAAAAGGCAAGTCTATAGCCTTACTTTTTGTCAAAAATCGGGCAAAATCAGGGGTTTTCAAAATGTTTTTTTCTCCAGAAATATTCATGAAAACCTACTAAATACCCCCTGAATAGACTCTAGGTGGATAATAAAGTCTTTTTCTATCATATTCAGTCCAATTAGGGAGAAAAAATTACCCTAAAAAAATCGACAAAAAGGCAAGTCTATAGCCTTACTTTTTTGTCAAAAATCGGGCAAAATCAGGGGTTTTCAAAATTTTTTTTCTCCAGAAATATTCATGAAAACCTACCAAATACCCCCTGAATAGACTCTAGGGGATAATAAAGTCTTTTCTATCATATTCAGTCCAATTAGGGAGAAAAAATTACCCTAAAAAAATCGACAAAAAGGCAAGTCTATAGCCTTACTTTTTTGTCAAAAATCGGGCAAAATCAGGGGTTTTCAAAATGTTTTTTTCTCCAGAAATATTCATGAAAACCTACTAAATACCCCCTGAATAGACTCTAGGGGGAAAATAAAGTCTTTTTCTATCATATTCAGTCCAATTAGGGAGAAAAATTACCTAAAAAATCGACAAAAGGCAAGTCTATAGCCTTACTTTTTGTCAAAAATCGGGCAAAATCAGGGTTTTCAAAATGTTTTTTCTCCAGAAACATTCATGAAAACCTACTAAATACCCCCTGAATAGACTCTAGGTGGAAAATAAAGTCTTTTTCTATCATATTCAGTCCAATTAGGGAGAAAAAATTACCCTAAAAAAATCGACAAAAAGGCAAGTCTATAGCCTTACTTTTTTGTCAAAAATCGGGCAAAATCAGGGTTTTGAATGATGTGTTTTTTCTCCAGAAATATTCATGAAAACCTACTAAATACCCCCTGAATAGACTCTAGGGGGAAAATAAAGTCTTTTTCTATCATATTCAGTCCAATTAGGGAGAAAAAATTACCCTAAAAAAATCGACAAAAAGGCAAGTCTATAGCCTTACTTTTTTGTCAAAAATCGGGCAAAATCAGGGTTTTCAAAATGTTTTTTCTCCAGAAATATTCATGAAAACCTACTAAATGACCCCTGAATAGACTCTAGGGGAAAATAAAGTCTTTTTCTATCATATTCAGTCCAATTAGGGAGAAAAAATTACCCTAAAAAAATCGACAAAAAGGCAAGTCTATAGCCTTACATTTTTGTCAAAAATCGGGCAAAATCAGGGGTTTTCAAAAATGTTTTTTTTCTCCAGAAATATTCATGAAAACCTACTAAATACCCCCTGAATAGACTCTAGGGGGAAAATAAAGTCTTTTTCTATCATATTCAGTCCAATTAGGGAGAAAAATTACCCTAAAAAATCGACAAAAGGCAAGTCTATAGCCTTACTTTTTGTCAAAAATCGGGCAAAATCAGGGGTTTTCAAAATGTTTTTTCTCCAGAAATATTCATGAAAACCTACTAAATACCCCCTGAATAGACTCTAGGGGAAAATAAAGTCTTTTTCTATCATATTCAGTCCAATTAGGGAGAAAAAATTACCCTAAAAAAATCGACAAAAAGGCAAGTCTATAGCCTTACTTTTTTGTCAAAAATCGGGCAAAATCAGGGGTTTTCAAAATGTTTTTTCTCCAGAAATATTCATGAAAACCTACTAAATACCCCTGAATAGACTCTAGGGGGAAAATAAAGTCTTTTTCTATCATATTCAGTCCAATTAGGGAGAAAAAATTACCCTAAAAAAATCGACAAAAAGGCAAGTCTATAGCCTTACTTTTTTGTCAAAAATCGGGCAAAATCAGGGGTTTTCAAAATATTTTTTCTCCAGAAATATTCATGAAAACCTACTAAATACCCCTGAATAGACTCTAGGGGAAAATAAAGTCTTTTTCTATCATATTCAGTCCAATTAGGGAGAAAAATTACCTAAAAAATCGACAAAAAGGCAAGTCTATAGCCTTACTTTTGTGTCAAAAATCGGGCAAATCAGGGGTTTTCAAAAATGTTTTTTTTCTCCAGAAATATTCATGAAAACCTACTAAATACCCCCTGAATAGACTCTAGGTGGATAATAAAGTCTTTTTCTATCATATTCAGTCCAATTAGGGAGAAAAAATTACCCTAAAAAATCGACGAAAAGGCAAGTCTATAGCCTTACTTTTTTGTCAAAAATCGGGCAAAATCAGGGGTTTTCAAAATTTTTTTTCTCCAGAAATATTCATGAAAACCTACCAAATACCCCCTGAATAGACTCTAGGGGGATAATAAAGTCTTTTTCTATCATATTCAGTCCAATTAGGGAGAAAAAATTACCCTAAAAAAATCGACAAAAAGGCAAGTCTATAGCCTTACTTTTGTGTCAAAAATCGGGCAAATCAGGGGTTTTCAAAAATGTTTTTTTTCTCCAGAAATATTCATGAAAACCTACTAAATACCCCCTGAATAGACTCTAGGTGGATAATAAAGTCTTTTTCTATCATATTCAGTCCAATTAGGGAGAAAAATTACCTAAAAAATCGACAAAAGGCAAGTCTATAGCCTTACTTTTTGTCAAAAATCGGGCAAAATCAGGGGTTTTCAAAATGTTTTTTCTCCAGAAATATTCATGAAAACCTACTAAATACCCCTGAATAGACTCTAGGGGAAAATAAAGTCTTTTCTATCATATTCAGTCCAATTAGGGAGAAAAATTACCCTAAAAAATCGACAAAAGGCAAGTCTATAGCCTTACTTTTTGTCAAAAATCGGGCAAAATCAGGGGTTTTCAAAATGTTTTTTCTCCAGAAATATTCATGAAAACCTACTAAATACCCCCTGAATAGACTCTAGGGGGAAAATAAAGTCTTTTTCTATCATATTCAGTCCAATTAGGGAGAAAAAATTACCCTAAAAAAATCGACAAAAAGGCAAGTCTATAGCCTTACATTTTTGTCAAAAATCGGGCAAAATCAGGGGTTTTCAAAAATGTTTTTTTTCTCCAGAAATATTCATGAAAACCTACTAAATACCCCCTGAATAGACTCTAGGGGGAAAATAAAGTCTTTTTCTATCATATTCAGTCCAATTAGGGAGAAAAAATTACCCTAAAAAAATCGACAAAAAGGCAAGTCTATAGCCTTACTTTTTGTCAAAAATCGGGCAAAATCAGGGGTTTTCAAAATGTTTTTTCTCCAGAAATATTCATGAAAACCTACTAAATACCCCCTGAATAGACTCTAGGGGGAAAATAAAGTCTTTTTCTATCATATTCAGTCCAATTAGGGAGAAAAAATTACCCTAAAAAAATCGACAAAAAGGCAAGTCTATAGCCTTACTTTTTGTCAAAAATCGGGCAAAATCAGGGGTTTTCAAAAATGTTTTTTTTCTCCAGAAATATTCATGAAAACCTACTAAATACCCCCTGAATAGACTCTAGGGGAAAATAAAGTCTTTTTCTATCATATTCAGTCCAATTAGGGAGAAAAAATTACCCTTAAAAAATCGACAAAAAGGCAAGTCTATAGCCTTACTTTTTTGTCAAAAATCGGGCAAAATCAGGGGTTTTCAAAATGTTTTTTCTCCAGAAATATTCATGAAAACCTACTAAATACCCCCTGAATAGACTCTAGGGGAAAATAAAGTCTTTTTCTATCATATTCAGTCCAATTAGGGAGAAAAATTACCTAAAAAATCGACAAAAAGGCAAGTCTATAGCCTTACTTTTTTGTCAAAAATCGGGCAAAATCAGGGGTTTTCAAAATGTTTTTTCTCCAGAAATATTCATGAAAACCTACTAAATACCCCCTGAATAGACTCTAGGGGAAAATAAAGTCTTTTTCTATCATATTCAGTCCAATTAGGGAGAAAAAATTACCCTAAAAAAATCGACAAAAAGGCAAGTCTATAGCCTTACTTTTTTGTCAAAAATCGGGCAAAATCAGGGGTTTTCAAAAATGTTTTTTTTCTCCAGAAATATTCATGAAAACCTACTAAATACCCCCTGAATAGACTCTAGGGGAAAATAAAGTCTTTTTCTATCATATTCAGTCCAATTAGGGAGAAAAAATTACCCTAAAAAAATCGACAAAAAGGCAAGTCTATAGCCTTACTTTTTGTCAAAAATCGGGCAAAATCAGGGGTTTTCAAAAATGTTTTTTTCTCCAGAAATATTCATGAAAACCTACTAAATACCCCCTGAATAGACTCTAGGGGAAAATAAAGTCTTTTTCTATCATATTCAGTCCAATTAGGGAGAAAAATTACCTAAAAAATCGACAAAAAGGCAAGTCTATAGCCTTACTTTTTTGTCAAAAATCGGGCAAAATCAGGGGTTTTCAAAAATGTTTTTTTTCTCCAGAAATATTCATGAAAACCTACTAAATACCCCCTGAATAGACTCTAGGGGAAAATAAAGTCTTTTTCTATCATATTCAGTCCAATTAGGGAGAAAAAATTACCCTAAAAAAATCGACAAAAAGGCAAGTCTATAGCCTTACATTTTTGTCAAAAATCGGGCAAAATCAGGGGTTTTAAAAATGTTTTTTCTCCAGAAATATTCATGAAAACCTACTAAATACCCCCTGAATAGACTCTAGGGGGAAAATAAAGTCTTTTTCTATCATATTCAGTCCAATTAGGGAGAAAAAATTACCCTAAAAAAATCGACAAAAAGGCAAGTCTATAGCCTTACTTTTTGTCAAAATCGGGCAAAATCAGGGGTTTTCAAAATTTTTTTTCTCCAGAAATATTCATGAAAACCTACTAAATACCCCCTGAATAGACTCTAGGGGGATAATAAAGTCTTTTTCTATCATATTCAGTCCAATTAGGGAGAAAAAATTACCCTTAAAAAATCGACAAAAAGGCAAGTCTATAGCCTTACATTTTTGTCAAAAATCGGGCAAAATCAGGGGTTTTCAAAAATGTTTTTTTTCTCCAGAAATATTCATGAAAACCTACTAAATACCCCCTGAATAGACTCTAGGGGATAATAAAGTTTTTTCTATCATATTCAGTCCAATTAGGGAGAAAAAATTACCCTAAAAAAATCGACAAAAAGGCAAGTCTATAGCCTTACATTTTTGTCAAAAATCGGGCAAAATCAGGGGTTTTCAAAAATGTTTTTTTTCTCCAGAAATATTCATGAAAACCTACTAAATACCCCCTGAATAGACTCTAGGGGGAAAATAAAGTCTTTTTCTATCATATTCAGTCCAATTAGGGAGAAAAATTACGCTAAAAAAATCGACAAAAAGGCAGGTCTATAGCCTTACTTTTTGTCAAAAATCGGGCAAAATCAGGGGTTTTCAAAATGTTTTTTCTCCAGAAATATTCATGAAAACCTACTAAATACCCCCTGAATAGACTCTAGGGGATAATAAAGTCTTTTTCTATCATATTCAGTCCAATTAGGGAGAAAAATTACCTAAAAAATCGACAAAAGGCAAGTCTATAGCCTTACTTTTTGTCAAAAATCGGGCAAAATCAGGGGTTTTCAAAATGTTTTTTTCTCCAGAAATATTCATGAAAACCTACTAAATACCCCTGAATAGACTCTAGGGGATAATAAAGTCTTTTCTATCATATTCAGTCCAATTAGGGAGAAAAAATTACCCTAAAAAAATCGACAAAAAGGCAAGTCTATAGCCTTACTTTTTTGTCAAAAATCGGGCAAAATCAGGGGTTTCAAAAATGTTTTTTTCTCCAGAAATATTCATGAAAACCTACTAAATGACCCCTGAATAGACTCTAGGGGAAAATAAAGTCTTTTCTATCATATTCAGTCCAATTAGGGAGAAAAATTACCTAAAAAATCGACAAAAGGCAAGTCTATAGCCTTACTTTTTGTCAAAAATCGGGCAAAATCAGGGGTTTTCAAAATGTTTTTTCTCCAGAAATATTCATGAAAACCTACTAAATACCCCTGAATAGACTCTAGGGGAAAATAAAGTCTTTTCTATCATATTCAGTCCAATTAGGGAGAAAAAATTACCCTAAAAAAATCGACAAAAAGGCAAGTCTATAGCCTTACTTTTTGTCAAAAATCGGGCAAAATCAGGGGTTTTCAAAAATGTTTTTTTCTCCAGAAATATTCATGAAAACCTACTAAATACCCCTGAATAGACTCTAGGGGAAAATAAAGTCTTTTCTATCATATTCAGTCCAATTAGGGAGAAAAATTACCTAAAAAATCGACAAAAGGCAAGTCTATAGCCTTACTTTTTGTCAAAAATCGGGCAAAATCAGGGGTTTTCAAAAAAATTTTTTTTCTCCAGAAATATTCATGAAAACCTACTAAATACCCCCTGAATAGACTCTAGGGGAAAATAAAGTCTTTTCTATCATATTCAGTCCAATTAGGGAGAAAAATTACCTAAAAAATCGACAAAAGGCAAGTCTATAGCCTTAGCTTTTTGTCAAAAATCGGGAAAAATCAGGGGTTTTCAAAAATGTTTTTTTCTCCAGAAATATTTATGAAAACCTACTAAATACCCCCTGAAAAGACTCTAGGGGGAAAATAAAGTCTTTTTCTATCATTTTCAGTCCAATTAGGGAGAAAAATTACTCTAAAAAATCGACAAAAAGGCAAGTCTATAGCCTTACTTTTTTGTCAAAAATCGGGCAAAATCAGGGGTTTTCAAAATGTTTTTTCTCCAGAAATATTCATGAAAACCTACTAAATACCCCCTGAATAGACTCTAGGGGGAAAATAAAGTCTTTTTCTATCATATTCAGTCCAATTAGGGAGAAAAAATTACCCTAAAAAAATCGACAAAAAGGCAAGTCTATAGCCTTACTTTTTGTCAAAAATCGGGCAAAATCAGGGGTTTTCAAAAATGTTTTTTTCTCCAGAAATATTCATGAAAACCTACTAAATACCCCCTGAATAGACTCTAGGGGGAAAATAAAGTCTTTTTCTATCATATTCAGTCCAATTAGGGAGAAAAAATTACCCTAAAAAAATCGACAAAAAGGCAAGTCTATAGCCTTACTTTTTGTCAAAAATCGGGCAAAATCAGGGGTTTTCAAAAATGTTTTTTTTCTCCAGAAATATTCATGAAAACCTACTAAATACCCCCTGAATAGACTCTAGGGGGAAAATAAAGTCTTTTTCTATCATATTCAGTCCAATTAGGGAGAAAAAATTACCCTAAAAAAATCGACAAAAAGGCAAGTCTATAGCCTTACATTTTGTCAAAAATCGGGCAAAATCAGGGGTTTTCAAAAATGTTTTTTTCTCCAGAAATATTCATGAAAACCTACTAAATACCCCCTGAATAGACTCTAGGGGGAAAATAAAGTCTTTTTCTATCATATTCAGTCCAATTAGGGAGAAAAATTACCCTAAAAAATCGACAAAAAGGCAAGTCTATAGCCTTACTTTTTTGTCAAAAATCGGGCAAAATCAGGGGTTTTCAAAAATTTTTTTTTTCTCCAGAAATATTCATGAAAACCTACTAAATACCCCCTGAATAGACTCTAGGGGGAAAATAAAGTCTTTTTCTATCATATTCAGTCCAATTAGGGAGAAAAAATTACCCTAAAAAAATCGACAAAAAGGCAAGTCTATAGCCTTACTAAATTTTCTGTAAAGTCTTTTCTATCAAAATCGGGCAAAATCAGGGGTTTTCAAAAATGTTTTTTCTCCAGAAATATTCATGAAAACCTACTAAATACCCCTGAATAGACTCTAGGGGAAAATAAAGTCTTTTTCTATCATATTCAGTCCAATTAGGGAGAAAAATTACCCTAAAAAATCGACAAAAGGCAAGTCTATAGCCTTACTTTTTGTCAAAAATCGGGCAAAATCAGGGGTTTTCAAAATGTTTTTTCTCCAGAAATATTCATGAAAACCTACTAAATACCCCTGAATAGACTCTAGGGGAAAATAAAGTCTTTTTCTATCATATTCAGTCCAATTAGGGAGAAAAATTACCCTAAAAAATCGACAAAAGGCAAGTCTATAGCCTTACTTTTTGTCAAAAATCGGGCAAAATCAGGGGTTTTCAAAATGTTTTTTCTCCAGAAATATTCATGAAAACCTACTAAATACCCCTGAATAGACTCTAGGGGAAAATAAAGTCTTTTTCTATCATATTCAGTCCAATTAGGGAGAAAAAATTACCCTAAAAAAATCGACAAAAAGGCAAGTCTATAGCCTTACTTTTTTGTCAAAAATCGGGCAAAATCAGGGGTTTTCAAAATGTTTTTTCTCCAGAAATATTCATGAAAACCTACTAAATACCCCCTGAATAGACTCTAGGGGGAAAATAAAGTCTTTTTCTATCATATTCAGTCCAATTAGGGAGAAAAAATTACCCTAAAAAAATCGACAAAAAGGCAAGTCTATAGCCTTACTTTTTGTCAAAAATCGGGCAAAATCAGGGGTTTTCAAAATGTTTTTTTCTCCAGAAATAAATTCCCAAAAAATAAAAAAACATACCTTAATTTTGAAAAAGGGCTCTTTTCAAAATTTTTTTAAAATACAAAAACCACAAAACCCCTAATAGCCTTAAAAAAAATCCATCAAATTTTCCAATTAAAAAAATTATAAAAAACACAAAACGTTAACCTTAAATTTTTAAAAACCAAAATGGGGTTTTAAAATTTTTTAAAATAATGAAAAACCCAAAACCCTTGCCAGGGGAAAAAAAGTTTTTTCATTTTTCCAAAAAAAATTACCCAAAAAAAAAAAAACTAAGCCTTAAATTTTTAAAAAGGGCCAAAATTTTAAAATTTTTTTAAAATACAAAAACCACAAAACCCCTAAAATTTGGGGAAAATGCTTTTTAAATTTTAAATTAAAAAAATTAAAAAAACACAAAACTTATAGCCTTCTTTTGAAAAAAAAATCTTTTAAAAATTTTTTTTAGAAAATTCAAAAATCAAAACCCCGAAAGCTTAGGGGAAAATTTTTTTTTCCAATTCAGTTTAAAAAAATTCCCAAAAAATCCAAAACAATTAACCTTAAATTTTTGAAAATGTATTTTAAAAGTTTTTTTAGAAAATTTCAAAAACCCAAAAACCCCGTAACCTTAAATTTTTCTTTATTTAAAAAAATTTAAAAAAAAAAAACCTTTTTTTTTAAAAAAAAATTTTTAAAGTTTTTTAGAAAATTTAAAAAAACCCAAAACCCCGAAAGCTTAGGGGAAAATTTTTTTTAATAATTTCCAAAGGGGAAAAAAAAAAATAAAAACAATTATACCTTTTTTTAAAAAGGGAAAAAGGGGTTTTAAAATTTTTTTCCCAGAAAATTCAAAAACCAAAAACCCCTAAAACTTGGGGAAAAAAAGCTTTTCAATTTTCATTTAAAAAAATTACCCAAAAAACCAAAAAACATAGCCTTAAAAAATCCAAAACATTTTAAAATTTTTTAAAATAATAAAAAAAATTTTTGGGGAAAATAAATCTTTTTTAATTTTCCCAAAAAAAAAACCCAAAAAAAAAAAATTAACCTTAATTTTTAAAAAGGTTTTTTAAAATTTTTTTTGAAAATTCAAAAATACAAAAAAAATTCCTTAAATCCATCAATTTTAAAATTAAAAAAATTTAAAAAAACAAAAAAATTAACCTTAAATTTTTTGAAAATGGGCTATTTTAAAAGTTTTTTTAAAAAAGAAAACCTATAAAACCCCTTAATTGGGGAAAATAAAGTTTTTTTCAATTGTTTAAAAAAATTCCCAAAAACACAAAACCTTTTACTTTTTAAAAAACCAAAAAGGGGTTTTAAAAGTTTTTTTCCCAAAAATTCAAAAACCACTAAAACCCCCTTAAAATTGGGAAAATAAAGTTTTTTTAAATTTTTAAAAATTAAAAAAAAAAAAATACCCAAAAATTTTTAAAGGGAAAAATTTTCCAAAAATTTTTAAAAAATTTTTCCCCAAAATAAAGAAAACTAAAAATAAAAATTTTAAATAAAATTTTTTAAAATTTTTTAAAAAAATTAAAAACACAAAACCCCAAAAAGGGATTTTTAAAAATTTTAAAAATTTTAAAAATCCCAAAAAACCCAAAAATTTAAAGTAAAAAAAAATCCCTTTTTTAAAATTTTTAAAAAAATTAAAAAAACAAAACCCCTTTTTGCCAAAAAAAAAATTTTTAAAAATTTTTAAAAAAAAAAACCCCAAAATACCCCTGGGAAAAATAAAATATTTTTCCCAATTGAAAAAAAAAATTAAAAAAAACAAAACCCCTTTAAAATCTTTTAAAATTTTAAAAATGTTTTTAAAAATTTTTTAAAAAAAACCCAAAAAAATCGGGTAAACTTTTTTTAAAAATCCAAAATTAAAAAAAATTTAAAAAATAAAAAAACAAAAACCCTTAAAATTTGGGAAAAATTTTTAAATTTTTAAAAAATTTTTCCCCAAAAAAAAAAACCCAAAATTAAAGCTTTTTTAAAAATTTTCAGTAATTAAAAAAAATAACAATAATAACTAAACCTATAATAGGTGCAATAAGCTGATTGAATAGTTGTATTCTTCAGTCAGTTACATTCTGAATAGTTACATTACTGAAAATTCGGTTGACCAGAAAACTAGCCGGGGTTAGCCCACCAGGGGGCCCCCATCCTATGGAGGAGATTTTTCTATCGCATTTCATGTGATGTTTTTGACATTGCTATCACGAACGGGTATATATAAAAGAAATACGGAGTGCCGGGCTTCAGGACCTGGCTTCGAAAAACGCGCCTGCTGTTAAATATCATTCTGAGATAATAAACAGGCCCGTCATTTTTCTAAAATCCTTTAAAGCCCTGGCCAAACGATCAAACATTGTTGGTCAAACATTTGAGATGTGCTTTACAAGCAATGTTTGATCGTTTGGCCACGTCCCAAACATTGCTTGACAAGCAGAATCGCTTGGTAATATTTTTAAAACACTTTCTGCTTGTCATTAGCAGAAAATGTTTGACAAGCAATGTTTTGCGAGTGGTCAAGCGAGACAACATTTTTTTTGACAAGAAATTTTCATATGTTTGACGAACAATGTTTGGCCAGGGCCTAAGATAGACAGGGGGAATTCTAGACGTGTTTTCATGCTTTCGTGGCCGTTTTGGGCAGTTGCAAAACTAGCTGCAAAATCTAGTGGTTATGATGTGTGGACCTAGTTTGAATTTGCATTGACACTTATTTCCTTGTTTGGTGTTGTATAAGATGCTGTAGGTGGGTAGTATAAACATCTACTGGGCTTTCGAATAAAATCTAAGCGATTTGCTGCGGTCAAGATAACCAAGTAAGTGAACCAAGATAGTCTAACTAAATCTTGTCATTTTAGCCCGCTTCTTCCAGCCATCGATGCAGATATTTCACCATTTGGATCAAAAGAAACTTACATTACTGCTTTTGATTATCAAGGTATTTTGATATCTTGCATAGGTTTATCCTAAGCAAAGTGACGATGCAAGGTGCTTCAGGTTCAATTTCGTGGATAATGACGTCACTATGCCTAGGAATGAACTATGCACACGTTCTCTTACTTTATTTGGCTGCGGTGAATAGTCCTTCGAATAATCCCCTGACTTAAAATCATATTTCTCAAAATCACATTCACGTCTATTTCTCTACTTTGTTCTAAAAAACTGGTTTACTTACGGTAACTGTTCAAAAACTAATGTCTTGAATTTATTGTAAAAACATTGTATGAAATACCAAGCTATGCTATCAACTACTTCGAAGTTCATTTACAGTTTTTGTTGGTTTGAAGATTCCGCTAATCAAAACTAAGAAACATTCTCTATTTCCAATGAATATGCAAGAAAACACATAGAGTATATACAGCTGACCTTTTGCACTGATGCAAATACCATCTCCGACACAAACATTATTTCTGCAGATCTGAAAAAATAAACAAAATTTTTCAAGCTACATCAAAGATTTAGCAATAGGATTTAGGAACTTACAGCCATAAAATTTTTGCTTAGCCTTATAAATGCAGACAGGACTTTGTTTCAAGTCTCCCAGGACGTCTTCACTAGAGACATGTTTCTGTACTGAGAAAAGGGGGTCCGCTGAAAAACACAAGGCTAATCTAAGCAGTTCTGCCTCAGTCCTTGTTGTTGTTGTTGTTACTTTATTTTGAGTAGGCTGTTATTTCAAGTTATTTCGCATCCAGGCATGGGACCCCTAGTTTAACGTCCCTTCCGAAGGACGGCAGAGTGATATGTTTAGTCATCCATCTGGAAAGTCTGCCATCCAGATGCTGACCTCACAAGATCAAGCTTCACTTCAGCTGTCTAACGAGAACTGACTGAGAAGCTTGGACACTCACTCCACAATATGGCCACTCCTTCCTCTCGATATGACCAAATCTGATAATTCCTTTTGCCTTTTGCCTGGAAATTAAGACAGCTGGTGACTGGCTCTCAGACCCAGAATTCTAGACTGCAAACCATTTGATTTTAGCCCCTGACCAAATGATCAAGTGTTGTTGGTCAAACATCTGAACATTGTTAGTCAAATAAAACGTTCACGGTTCTGCCATATAACAAACTGGAACTAATGAAGCAAATTTTGCTTGCGACAAATAGAAAGAGTCAGACAAAAACTCTGTAAAGCAAACTCTCCCTTTCAAACGCTGTTTTAAGATTTGGTCAAAATTCAAACAGCAAAACATTGCTCAAAACATTGTTTATATAGCACATTTAAAATGTTTGAAAAACAATGTCTGATTGTTTGGCCAGAGCTTTAAAGGATAAACCAAACAGAGGTAAACAAAATAACAACACAATTGTAACGAAAACGCACCTAAAAGTTCTCCAGTGATGACATTTTGTCGAATAATGGGTCTATTACCTATTGGAGGAAGCTTGTACTTCTCTTTCTTATACAGCCTTCGTAACAGATCTTGACGATTTCCTTTGTTCTCAAAATAGTATGCCTCTGGTAGACTAAGAGGCATTGGTATGATGCTGTCTCTTCCTGATGTTTTTGATTGCTTATCAGGCACAAGAGGAATGTATTTTGATTTGCTGCTCAGGTTGCAGAATATTTCATTGTTGAGGTACTCAAAGACGTACTGCACAACTTCAGCATCTCCTGTAATAAAGAGCATACATTTTAACCATTCATCCTCTACATAATTTTATTAAGGGTGCATTTGTTTGAGGCTTTTTATCCCAGGAGGGGTCACTTGACTTGGATAGGGATGTGCCGCCCTAGAGCCAAAATGCCTACCCATATTTATACCAAATTCCTGAAATGTATACCCAAAATTATAACAAAATATTAACTCGTACACTACTTTATATGTTTAAATGCACTATAGTATGCCATTTCGAATCAAACTTTACCAAGAAAAGTGAAAGCAACCGAAAAAAACGGTTTTTAATAAAGTTTGTGCTGATTATCGAGCAATCAATACCCATATTTATACCAATTTTCAGAAAACTAAGACCCATTTTTGTACCAAAATCATGAAAAACGAAACCCTTTTTGGTGGCCATTCCCCATTACCCAAAATATATTAAGCAAGGGGGATCACTTCTAAAAATTGTGTGAGAGATTTATGGGATTTAAAAATCTTTTTGTCTTCTGTGTTGAGATTTCTGGGATTTATTGAGATTTATAAAGATTTATATGGGGATTTCTTCAATTGTTCTAGATATTTCGAAACTTGCCTTTGCAAAAAGGGGTTGTATGATTAATCTAAAAATGACCCAACGTAGTCTCGAAAACTTTTTTCAACTTTAGATTAGGTCTTTGAAGGACACTTTTCTTTCTATTATTGTCTAAGATTGTCGTACATTTGTAAATCAAAACTTGTGCACTTGCGCCAAGGTGTACAAGATTTATGAAGTGATACATCTCTCGTTTAAACTCACCTTTTGACGGTATTTGTCCAGGCTTTTGATCTAGAATTGTTTTCAGCCTTTGACTACAGACAACAAGAACATTATCGCAATTGTCTAGCTGCAGCTTTACAAATCTGCTTGGGCTTTCTTCATAATCAAGTTTGCTCGTTTCAATACTGTTAGCATTCATACCCTTCTTTCTCAGCCATTTCACAAGTTTTACAACATTTTCCTTTTCATCAGATGCAGATACCACAAAAATGGATGGCTGACCTTCACCACTTCTTTTTTCTTTGTTATTGTTTTTGCTGTTTTGTTCTAGAAATAAAGAATTTTTCAAATCAGACTTGGATACGTAAAATCCTGAATGCGAAAACATTCTAGGAAATTAGTGAACAACTGTCTAGTGTAGACCTTTTTGACAAACAGCCAGGATCATGGAAATTTTACAAATTTCTAGATAGAGAGTTTTTGATAACAAATTCATACTGGGCAAACAAAATTTAGTCTTGGCACAAACTCTTACCATCTAAGCACATGTACAATGCATTTGATGTGCGTTCAGAGTTTGCCATTTTATAAGGGCTCAGGCCAGAGGGGGTGAAAAGTTTCAGCCGAAGTTAAAAATGAGTTTAAAAAAAGTATTACATTTCATCAGTTGCCATTTTTATTTTTCGTTCTTTCTGTTCGTGCTATTTTGAATGTTATCAAAATATAGTTTGATTACAATATACAGGTAACTGGGGACCCCTAAACTGCATTCTTACCCACTCAAATTCATAATGCACTTGCTTACCTTGCAAAATGGTCTCATTTTCAACTTTTTCAACTGAAAAGTTACTTTGCTTTAGAGGAACCTCAAAATTTCCACTGTAGGATTCTGTTGACCAAAGACTAGCAGATGAAGGGTAAGATGACAAGGTGGCCAAACTTGATGTTGTTGAGATAACTGATGTGATCGATATAGTGTCATCTTCTTGAAAAAGCTTTCTTTTCAGGATATTAAGAAGTCCCTCTTTGGCTTTTCAAGATGCCCTGCAATTTGAAAAAAAATTATTGGCTTCACATTATTTATGCGCATGGAAGTGAATGGTATTAGGTCAACTCACATCATTGCCAACTCTCCACTGTCAAGTTGCCACACTTCTCGTCAACTCACCTCATCAAAAGATGACTGGCCACAAGTAACTGAACAAGTTGACTCTATCAGCGTGATGAATAAGGGTTTGGGGGCAGTGCTCCCAATATTTTTTAGCAAATCTCCTAAAAGCCTTTTAGAAAGCTTTTACAAGATTTTCATGAAGAAAAACTTATCAAATATTATGAAATTTGGATTTTGAACTGAGGCGAGTTCACCAACAAGGTGTGGCAATTTGACCAGAACACAATGGTGATTTGACCTGAAATGTGTGGCAAGCTGGTTGTGTAGCAAGTTGGCAGTGTGGCAAGCTGACCAGAAACCAAAAGTGAACTGATTTAACTTTGACTTTGGTATTTGCATAGGCACTTCTTTATAAGAAACCGGTTTATAAGAAACCTAGATCTAGACCCTCATAATCTCTAAGAAATTTATAGAACTACAGCAAAATAATTAAGAAACCTGTAATATTGAAACTCTGTTTCCAACTGGAGAAAAATGTCAAATGACAAAACAACTAATTTTCAAAATGTTTTCAGAAATTTTGACTCATATGTCTCTCTTGTCTCTCTTGAGGGTGCTGTGGCATCATGGTATAATCCAGCTGACCCGTGGTGTCAAGAGCTCAGTGCGGTCAGGGTTCAAGCCCAGCCATGGCAGTGTCACAGCCAGGATCGAGGTCTTGATTAGTTAACCTACTACTAAGATCCTAGCGACTGGCACTAAATCACCATTTCACCTTCACCTGTCCTTTTTCCTGTTTTCATTAATGTTAGAATGAGAACATTTTGTGGTATAATTCAGTTTTTTCGCAAGATTAAGAAATATTTAAGAAACCCCTTTTAAGAAAATTTTGGTGAATATAGATAGTTAGGGCCCAAAATTAAGAAACTTTTCCGACTTGTATATAATGCAATGAATAAGTTTTTTAGGTAGTATCTTAGGGTTTAAGCACTAAAATCCCAAAACCGTGCTGAAATAAATGATACGGTACTAGTGATATATCGTGTCGTGGCAACAACAGCACAAGAACCCACCAAATTTTTGCATAATTAGTTCCGCTTAGGATACCTGTAAAAACATGGCCTCCAAACTAACCTTTCGCAGCGTTCATTAGAAGCTGAACAACATCGAGTCGTCGCATGGAATAAGCAATTTCAACTAGTCTGAAAATAGTCGCTTGATCTTTCTTTTCATTTTCAAATTTCCTTAGCAGATACACCGTTGGATGTTTCTGCTTTTCTATTTTGAAAAGTTTATCGTTGTTCAAATCTGGGAACAAATTTCCCGCAAGATCTTCGAAGTCGCCTCCAAGAGGCCTTCGGCGGTCGAGTAGATTTCCAAGCGATTTCCGTTGCCTGTCCGTTAAAATTGACAGAGGAAGCTTCTTTAGTTCATCAGATAATTCTTCAAAGCCGCTATTTGAAACTCCAAAAAATGCGTTCATGTCTGGTTGGGCGACAAAATGATTTTCAACATCGCTCTCCTCTGCAAAAGCAAGGCCAGGACCTGCTTGACCCGAGCAGAAAGAAGGCGTTTTGCAGTCTCCATTTTCACAACCTTCTGTAAGGTCGTTCTCTTTTTCAGAGTCGTATTCAGCCATTTAAATAAACAAATTAAGTTATCAATTAATTTCTAAGACACCATATTAACCATTTAGTATATTTTCGAACGTAACTTTGCGATAAAACATAGATTGCAGCTTCACAAAATTATTCTCCGTGCTTCTTGTCACATGAAAAATTATCAAAGCCTGTTCAAGCGCCAGCGCAGCGTCTAATAAGGGCATTTCTCTAAAAGGTGGAAAGTCTATGAGCATGCGTATATCAAGATGAAGCCATTGCATGTTATTTCTATGTGCCTCAGTATTTTCCGGGTTTCATTTCATTTTCAATTCACTTCGCTTGTGATGTGATTGATTCTTTTCTGTTTATTCTTCGCCATCTGGAATAGAAACAAGCTTGAAAATGGTCAGATTCAGCGATAGTTTTTGGGTAAGATGTCCAGTCAACTAGCTAATGTTTGTAAATTGCTTACAAGTAATGGACCTATCAACGTTCAACTCTGCACTTAGGCTGGCCTTGATTGTGTGTGTGTTACAGAGGCTGGAAATCAGATAGACAGGAGTGGGAGGCCGGAGGAAGGGTTTGAAAGATTTCGATTTGATTGTCATTCTGCAGCAGCCCTTATTGTTACGGGGTCGTCAATTCTGAAGTTTGCTTTCGCAATAGGACTAATTACATCAGATCACTCTGTAGTGTGTGTGGGTTGATTGAATGAAGGGAAGGAGGACGAGGAAGGAGAGTGATGGTTGGTTTGCTGTGAGGTTAGCCACACTGTCCAACAAATAAGGTTTGTCAAAAAGGAGGTTGACCAAACGGAAGTTGGCCAAAATGTTCAAAAACGTTTATAGTTATATTTATTTCTTTAAGTTAAAGTCCAGTGTGGAATCTTTTGTCAACCTCCTAAGAACTTTGTATTTTTTATGAAAGCAATGTCCCTATTGTTTTAACAACATCATTTCATCTTTTCAATTAAGATGGTCATATCATTCAAACAAACATTTGCTAAGAGAAAAACAGTCTTATAAAGAAATTCTCATTGCTTTGCTAGCTGTTCAATTATTTCATTCATTCAAATTCATTCAAATTCAAATTATAGGATAAAGACCCTGTTGGAAATAATGGATATGAAACCATCATTAGAAGACTCAAAGATGGGAAAAAGATGTGTGATGACTTTTCGGAGTTTTTAAAACAAAGGTAGCTAAAAATACAGAATTGTGAGAAAATTTTCATTGCTTTACTAGTCTTCTGATAGTTTAATACTATATAATCTGGTTTTAACTTGCTTACATATACTCTCAGAAATACAGAATAGTCTTTGAGTTGTACAAAATTTCAAAATTGCAATGAACAGCGGAATCATTTTCGGAAATGATTCCGCTGATTCTGAAAATGATTCCGCTGTTCATCGCAATGTTGTCCCTTAAAGGAAATATGTCCCTAACTTTCTTTGCTCATGATATACCAAATACTTTTGTCCTTTCTTAATTATTCTGTACTTGAGGCAGCACATATTCTTGATAGACTTTTGCATAAATGCATGTATGTCTTTCAATTGATTGATACCATGTTGAATACTGTAAGACCTGTAGCTTGTATTAGGAAACTATGTAAGATTCTGGAACAAAAATTTGCAGACAACTGATGGACAGCTGACTCAGATGAAAAACTTTGGAAAGTGATAAGAAAAATATTCAGACAAATGACCTTTCTATTATGAGATAAATGCCCTTATCAACTGAGTCATCTTTGTTCTTCTACTAGGTCCAAGCTTGAAGATGATTACGGAAGAAATCTCATTAGACTTGCCCAGCAGTCAATAGGAAATGAAGAGATTGGGTAACTTTGTATTGTTATCTGAGACATTCTTATTCGTTTAACAGGCTATATAACATTTGCTAAGTTTGAGAAACCTGAGAAATCACTGATACTTCAAACAGTCATAGTCAACATATATTTGTGTTTTATTGTCATTGTGTCAGTTTCCTGAGTCAGTATGGGACTATGTAAGGTGTCAGTGTTGTTTGTACAGCTTTCGGCTAGTCTCAGATTGATTTTTGAAATTAGAGAAGTGTAAAAGTGAAAATATCTAGTTTGCAAGATTGGGAAATTCGTCACTGATAATGAGTCATTCCACACACAAACAACTTGTTGCCTATGATATGGCTCCATTACAGACAACCAAAATCACCTTTGTCTCCCAGGCTTTTGCTATGGTGTTTCCTGAACACAGCAATATGTATAAAATACTCTGTTTTGTTTAGGAGTTTAAGAGATTCATGGGACCGGGTAAAAGCAGGTATGGATGAAAAAGATCTATTGTTGTTGATTATTTAAAAGAATTATGGTCAAAGCAGTTCTTATTTTATCAAGCAAGATGACTAATATTCATTTGACTTTCTTTGAGCAGAGACTGAAAAGATTGGGTTTCAGCATTGTGAATTGGCAAGAAAACTAGATGATGTTGACAAAGCTGTGAGGGCTTTCAGAGATGAGCAGAAAAATGAAAGGACCAAGGTAAATTATACCATTGAATTGAATTCATTTTAAAATGTTTTTGAGAGAGTATATTTGATTTGGAATTCTAAAACTACATGATTCTGAAGCCATACACTTTCCAGAGATTGAACCTGTCACAATCAAATACCAACATAACTTATTAGAAATGCAGCTCAAGCAGGTTTGAAGTTGTTACAAGTTTTTTCAAATTCTGACGACAGCAGCAATGAAAATTGGAATCTTTGAGAAATCTACCAAACCTTCTGCCTGTTAGAGCAGTATAAGGTCTAGAAGAAGGCCTTTGAAACCTGCTGACCCTATTGTTTACTGAATCAAGCATCGGTCAGAAACGAAGGTCCCAATAAAACACACAGAAGCTTAACAACATTTGTTTTTATGCCATCTTTTAAAAAGGCAATTTATGTAAGCCTAATACCAATTTTGCCAAAGGAAAACCGACTTAAGATATACCAGTTCTAAGAAAACGGTTGACTCAGATAAGGCAAAATATCAAAATATTAGTAATATCAAAAATCGCCTAAATGCCGAAAATTAGTAGCTGTTTCTCATTCATAAGTTTGAAAATTAGACACCGTCAAAATGGTGAATATGTGTATGCGAAAATGATATGGTGTAACACCAGTTGCTAGGATCTCAGAAGAAGATGGAACTAACGAGACCTTGACTCTCGCTGCGACGTGACTGTGGTTAAGGCTTCGATGGGGCTGGGAGGCCAACCTCGCATAGCTCCTGACACCAGAAGCTATATGGGTTAAACTAAGACTCCATCTACTACATCATCACCTATTTCAGTATACCACTTCATGAGTACCCAAGACCAACGGAGGAGGCAATTCTTTTAGAGCACTTTATCCTGCATTTTGCAACTAAAAACAATAGCTAACACAGTCTCAGCTAATATGGTTATTTTCTATCGTTAATTTTCATAACGTATCCTTACAGATAGATGAGAAAATGAAGAGGATTCAACGAGAAAAGAAATCTGCGTATGATAACGTTATCAAGGTAAATGCCATTCCAGGGTCAAAGGAAAGTTATTGTTTTTGCTGCATCGTTTTCAAATTTTTGCGTTTTTAGCACACGGAATAATTGAGTTTCAAATAGTTGCGTTCTCAAAAGATTCCATTCTGGAAACTGTTTTCAAGTGTTAGCGTTTTCAGTCGCAGATTGACCGGTGTCGTGTAGACGGGAGATGAAAACGCAAAGAAATCCATGCGCTTTCATTTGACAACGTATCTGTGTAGAAGGGCCTAAACCCAAGAATTGATGCAATCTACACTACACTTACCTACCTACCAATAGGTAACGATAACATTCTGCTTTTTATGCTGAGTAAAGCTTTCTGACTGCTCTATCAAAGCTTTCTAAATAGAAATTCGTATCTTTTATTATAGTTTCTTAAGTGAGAAATGCTTTTTCAACTTTTTTCACTTCTGTTTGTTAGTGTAAAAAGCAGTATGAACAGAGATGCAAAGATTTCGATTCTGCAACGGAGACATTAGAATCAATATCGCATTATACACCAAAAGAGGAGGAAAAGGTAGCTAACGTTATTATCAGCCATCTTAATAATTTCGTCTGGCGTACTAGCGAGACGCTTAAAAATTGAAATGCACAGGAGGAAGGCTGCTGAATACATGGGGGCTCGTCGTCAAAGTATTCCCTGGTTCCGTCTCTTTTCTCGACGTTTGAATGTTGTTTTATACCGTAAAAGACCTCGAAGGCTTGTTTAATTAATAACAAATGAATAACAACAATTTTGATCTGATGTCCATAGCGGTTTTAATTTAGGGAGTCAGACTACTCAATGGGGTCTATATTCAGTCTGTGTGCCAGTTAACCTCTTCCATGGACACCAAACATTGCATTCAGATTAGTAATAAAGAGAGCCTGCTAGAACTGCTTAACCTTGTGCTATGCTTTGTTTTTCTGGCACAAGTTAGACTCGTCTTTAAGGACCTATTTGGTACACATCTCATTAAATAAGAACCCTAACAGGCTGTAATAAAAAACTTAGGTTCTAACATGCGAGTTTTTTATTCACGTTTTCACGCGCAAAGATTTCTCCATTCACGAAATCACGCATGAAAATGATGCAATAACGCCTCACGCAGCCTTTTGAAGCCTCTTTATTGAGAGGATGCTTATTACAGCTTTTTTAGTGCTTTTGACATATAAAACGTCAACTGACTTGAGTTAAGAATTAGTAGTCATTCTAGAATCATCGTGGAAGTCTCTTTAACCTTTAAAATTGCATATTTCAGCTTAGAAACAAGAAATTGAAGGCTAAATCAGCACAGGAGAGTGCAGGTACGTTTGGTAGTTTGCTTAATGCATACAGTTCCTGAGAGCTGCAATAAACAATGCACGGCACAAAATCACTCCTTGGGTATCATGGACATCCTTGGAGACCCTTTACCTTTTCAGAGGAATTTCATGTACCTTTTCAAAGAGTGACATGACCCTCCTACAAGTGCACAATCGTGGTCTCTGTGGTGCAATGTTTAGCGTGCAGGGCTGACAAAAAATGTTTTGGGCTTGACTTGTGATTGCAGAGATAACCTTGTGCAAGTTGTGAACATAAATGTGCCTCTCTCTACCCAGGTCTATAAATGGGTACCTGGTCGGTAGTTATGAGCACAGTATATGCATCCTGACCAGGGGTAAAGTGTAAAATCGACTGAGTAGCCCAAGGCCAGTAGTAGACAAAAAACGGCAACTTTTCTTTATGATAGAAGTTCTGCAAAGCAATCACCAAGTGTCATGTATACTGTGTTTTACTTTAGATCAGCAATACCAAAGTGCAGTAAAATCATCCGAGCAAACTCACGCAATGTGGGAAAGTGAAATGGAGATGAGCTGTGAGGTAATCAACAATAGTAATCATACAATTTGTATAAACATCTTTTCCACATGTGCTATAACGTAGTACAGTAAATTTTGATTGCCGCCAAGGCTAGCTGTTCTTAGCCATAGTTGTACACCCTTCGTCAGCCTAAACTGTTTTGAAGATGTTCTTCATTTCTCGGTTACTCAGAGAGTACTATTATTCAGTGAATCTTGGGAAGGTACTTAGTCGTGAACAAATGTAGCATACTTGCTACTTCATTGTTCGCTTGCCTTTTAAATCCGGGCTGAATTCTGATTGTCTCGCGTTTTACTCAGCTGATATTCTTAGGACTTGCTAAGCTACGCCTCAGCTTGTTCTTAATTAGTTCTGAAAATTGTAGCAATCCAGGCTTGTATTCTTGTAAACTTGTACTTAAATAAAAATTAAGTGTTTAACTCTTTTGAAGATAAAAAATGCAACCGCGGGACTGTAGTTTGACTTCAGGTGTTCGAAACACTTGTTTTTAATGTTGTTACTTCAGCTTCAAACAATGATCATTGTTTGATTTTATGAATTTTAGCAATTCCAAGGCCTTGAAGAAGAAAGAATAAGATTCCTTCGAAATGAAATGTGGCTGTGCTCGAATCTTGGCTCACAGACAACCGTTAATGAAGACCAGGTAGCTAAGGCTTCAAAATTCTGTATTAAATAAAAGACAAAGGCTGATTATAGTGTGGACAAAGAAAACATCATTGTTTGTTAACGCAGGTCAGGGGTCCTGGCAGCTAATGTGGACCTGCAGCTTGTTCCCCAGACCGAAATTCTAGAATGCATACAGCTTATTTTGTAGTCTTGTGGAAAGCGATTTAACCCACGATCTGCTAATCGCGATTCGCACGCCTCAACCACTCGGCCCGGCCTGACCACACCAACTCGTTGATAGATGACCACATGACTTTGATAAATGACCACGTGAATTTGACAGAGGACAGACAACAAATGATAATACGACAGGTACGCTAAAGGTTTATTTGTTTCATTTTCAGATGTATGAAGAGATGAGATTGCAATTGGAGAAATGTGATGATGCTAAAGATATAATCCAGTTTATCCACACAAAACATACTGGATCGGAAAGACCAGGTAATTGCAGCATTTGCAATTTAAACTAATGAATGATCATAAAACTCAACTCTTTAGTATTCACGCTTTTGATAACCCTCAGATAACCAAGAAGACTGAATCATAAGTAACTGCAGCCCGAGTTGTCCTTGAACTTCCATGATAATTACTAGAATCTTCTTTTATGATACTAATTTACTGAGGGAAATCTTCACTTTTGCGAATGATCAGGCAAAAACAGAAAGATTCTGACGTTTTAACTCTGTAGAGTGTAAGAGGAAAGAAACTTTTAATCTAGTTCCAAGATAGTTCAGCTTTTCTTCGCAATACTTGCTAGGTAAATAAACACAGTTAACTTAAGAAACCATAGCAAAATAACAACGTCATTGAAGTAGGAACATCTTGCAAAAATGTACCAGAAAGACAAAACCCTGTACCACTAAGTACAGATATCCCATAAGCTTGAAAAAGAAAATTTTTTGTGAAGATATTTTGGCTGTTTTTTGTTGGTTCGGTGAGTAAACACAGTTAACTTAAGAAACCATAGCAAAATAACAACGTCATTGAAGCAGGAACATCTTACAAAAATGTACCAGAAAAGACAAAACCCTGTACCACTAAGTACAGATATCCCATAAGCTTGAAAAAGAAAATTTTTTGTGAAGATATTTTGGCTGTTTTTTGTTGGTTCGGTGAGTAAACACAGTTAACTTAAGAAACCATAGCAAAATAACAACGTCATTGAAGTAGGAACATCTTGCAAAAATGTACCAGAAAGACAAAACCCTGTACCACTAAGTACAGATATCCCATAAGCTTGAAAAAGAAAATTTTTTGTGAAGATATTTTGGCTGTTTTTTGTTGGTTCGGTGAGTAAACACAGTTAACTTAAGAAACCATAGCAAAATAACAACGTCATTGAAGCAGGAACATCTTACAAAAATGTACCAGAAAAGACAAAACCCTGTACCACTAAGTACAGATATCCCATAAGCTTGAAAAAGAAAATTTTTTGTGAAGATATTTTGGCTGTTTTTTGTTGGTTCGGTGAGTAAACACAGTTAACTTAAGAAACCATAGCAAAATAACAGCGTCATTGAAGCAGGAACATCTTACAAAAATGTACCAGAAAAGACAAAACCCTGTACCACTAAGTACAGATATCCCATAAGCTTGAAAAAGAAAATTTTTTGTGAAGATATTTTGGCTGTTTTTTGTTGGTTCGGTAAGTAATCACAGTTAACTTAAGAAACCATAGCAAAATAACAACGTCATTGAAGTAGGAACATCTTACAAAAATGTACCAGAAAAGGCAAAACCCTGTACCACTAAGTACAGATATCCCATAAGCTTGAAAATGAAAATTTTTTGTGAAGATATTTTTGCTGCCTTTTTGTTGGCTAAGGCTGAGTAGCATGGATCTTGCAATCAATCTTTGTTTGTTAACGCAGTATAAGGGTTCGTTGAAGAAGAAAGAAAGATTCCGATTCAGATTCCGATTCAGATTCAGATTCATCTGAAATGAAACGTGCTTGTGCTGAAATCTTGGCTCACTACCCAGTTAAATTTTCCATCCGGCAAAAGTTCCAAAACGAGTTTTACTTTTCTGAAGCTTACATTGCCATACTAAAAAGAAAGAGTTTTTTTCAGTGATAAAAGTGATACAACTATCTTAAATTTAATTTCAGTGCCTTTGAAGTATGAAAATTATTATCATCCGCAATCAGCAGTGGTCACCGCCAGTGAAATACAGAAGCCAAAGCATTCATCATTAGCAAGAAATACACCAGCTCTGAAGCCTGTGCCGCACGCATATACAAACATTCCGACCTCACCAGTAGGCCACCAGAAGATGCAGGAAGAAGGTAGATGTAGGCTTCATCAAAATACTGCATGTTCATGAAAACCTCTTCTTTCAGAGAGCCCAGCCAAGCGGAATCATCTGTTTTATCTATCGTCTGTCTTCTATTTCTCCATTTATCGTCTTTGTTAAATTTTCTTTCTTTATTTTCTAATTTTGCTCTTTCTTACGTCTTCTTCTATCTTTCATTTTTCGTCCTTCTTCATAAGTCTTTTCTAGCTTTACTTCTATTGTCTTTTGTTTCCCTCCATTGTCTTGTCTTTTGATCTCCTCTATTGTCCTTTGTTTTCTCTCCATTGTCTTATCTTTTAATTTTCTCTGTTGTCTTTTGTTTTCCCTCCATTGTCTTGTCTTTTGATTTCCTCTATTGTCCTTTGTTTCCCTCTTTTATCTTTTGTTTTCCTCTATTATCCTAAGTTTGATGCCTTTTGTCTTTAGTTTCCTTCCCATTGTCTTTTATTTTCCCTCCATTGTCTTTTTTCCTCTTTTTCTTTTTTCCCTTCTATTTTCCTTCCTTTTTCATTTCTATTCTTCCTTCTCTTTCTATTTTCCCTCTATCTTCTTCCCTTTCAATTTTTTCATCTGTTTGCTGTTTGTGGTTCTTCTTGTCCTTTATATCTTCCCTTACCCTCATTTCTTTTTTCCATCGTTTTATTTCTTTCTCTGTTTCCTCTTTTTCTTTCTTTTCTTCTTTTCTTTCATTTGAGTATTTTAGGCATATGCTTGCAGAGTTTTGTGATCTTTATTTATAAGAGTTATATCATGTTTAAAGAGCTTTGAAAAAGGACTCGCTATCTGAATCAACACAGTTATGAAATCCCCAAAAAGCTTTTTTTGTGCATGTTTAACATTTACTTTATCATTTCAGATTCAGATTACTCTACGATTGAACAGATAAGAGCAGAGTCTTCATACATTGCCAACAAGAAAGAAGCGAGCAAAGGGCTTGTATGTGCTTCGTATGATTATCAGTCACAAGGCGTTGAGGAGCTAACTCTGAAGAGGGGTGACATCATTGAGGTTGGTATTGTAGTATTTGAAACGGTTAGGCCCTGGCTAAACAATCAAACATTGCTTGTCAAACATTTGAAATTTGCTTGTCAAGCAAAATCAACTTCGCAAAACAGTGGGTATCAAAGATTTTGCTTCCGTCAAGCAGAAATGGTTTTAAAATTTGTCGAAAACATCGCGCAACAAATACTGCTCAGTAATGAGACAAGAAACGTTCTGTAAAGTAGTCACACGTTTAAACATTGCTTGACAAACCAACATGTGTTTGATCGTTTGCCAGAAGCTCATAATTCTTGTACATATCTTTCAACGTCTCTCCACTTTTGTTCTGTCCTTCCAAACTTTCAATATCTACAGCATAGCTGTCTTCACTTCTTAATTTCATGTTACCCTTTGTTACATAATAAATTGTTTTAGCAACAGGAAGACGTCGCAAGCGGACAAAGAGCCTGGGCACTAGCTATTTTCCCGCGTCTCAATCTAGCGTTAACTATAGTTTCACTACTCCACGGAGAAATTGCAGAAAGTTTATAGCAACACGTAAACGTGTTTTTCCTGTGGTAAAATTTTCAACAAGCGAGGTAAAGATAAAGATTAAGAAAATAATTTTCAAGAAACCAGAGTCAAACTAAAATAGTAGAATTTGCATTTAGGAAAGATTGTTTAAATTGGTTTGGCTAAAACTTTTCTGAATTCGGTTTTTGCAACATTTGTTGCACACAATTTCAAACAGAAGTGGAGAAATCTCATTCATGCATCGCAAAGTCAAACGTCTCTGCAGCAAATAATTCAACTATTTCTAGCAGTTTCAAATCTACCGGTTTTAAATAAGTTGCTCTTACCTGAAATACTTGAAAACTTGTAAAAGAGGATAGTGTAGCAAACTTCTACTGTATGAACGTGTTTGCTCCAGAACACGAAGAATATACACCAAGAAATACATACGTCTTCCACTGGCGATGCAATTCGGTTCACTGTATAGGTAAAACAAATACGAATCATCAACTGAATAATTCTAAGCAACGATAACCAAACTACGTATACTAGATACGTTACTCAAAGAATATCTCACAATACAATAATAAATTATAAAACGACAATACATGTGAATGTGAAATATCTACTAGTAAATAAGATAATCAAATAAGCTCAAGAAGTTAAATAGCGAATAACTTACAATTTATTTTGTCCTTCAGAAGTACTGCATATATTAATGCGGCGTTCAACAAATCAAGCTAGGCCAATACTGAGCTGAGCTGAGGCCAAGACTCAGGCCATACATCAAGACTGTACGCATCACCAAAACCAAACGACCTTCTCTGTACTGAGTTCTTGAACAAGTGCATGCAACAAGTGGCTGTGCTAGGTTTTATACCGACGCATAACAATAAAAAAGCGTGCACCGGAAATAAACAGGGAGTACAAACAAAATTACACTTACAACAACAACAACAACAACAACAACAACAACAACAACAAACAGCAAGTGGTTCGGATGCCAAACGGGATCCGATTCACTTTATTAAAGTCCAAGTCCAAATTCCTATACGACTACACAGGGTGTCCTTTGAATTAGAAACACCGTTAAACGACAAGAATATACTTTCTTATTTGTACTTTACCCTGCGAGTCACCTGAAGGACTCCTTCGTTATATTTTCTAGATCTTAGCTTTCGAAGATAAAGACTGGGGTAAAGGAAGAAACCAACGGAATGGAGATGTAGGGGTTTTTCCTATCGCATTTGTTCAAAAATGCTAGCATTTAGTACAATTGATTCTTCTGGAACTGAAAATTTTTCAATTTTGTGAATTTTTAATGTTTTTTAAAGTATTTTTACAATATCCATATTCCGGAGCCTCGATACTTGGAAGGGAAACTGCCATTCTACGAAAATGTTTTTATATAGGTACAGGGTTTGAGTTTATCAAGTATTAGTTTTAAGAATGTATCAATGATGTTAATTATACCCTGTATTATTGTGCTAATTTTTTTTTACATTATCTAAATAGACTAGTTTTTAAATAAAAATTTCTTTCAGTAGCTTGATAGTAGGGTCAGCAATGATTCTTTCCATGAGACTTTTTAACAATCCTAGCAACATATAAGTTTGTTTTAATCCAAAAAATCCCCTTATTTTTTCAGTCGTTTTTTCAAACATTTTTAGAGCCTGGCCAAACGATAAAACATTGTCTTTCAAACATTTGAAGTTCTCTTATGCAGCAATGTTTGAATCCCTGACAACATAGCGAAAACTGATTAAAAAGCGAAATGTGAAACACTATTTTGCGTGATGTTTTGCATGTCAATAGCTAAAAATGTTTGACATGTCTAAGCTGTTAAAAAAATTGCTAGACAAGGGTGTTTAAATGTTTCACAAACAATGTTTAAGGTCCAGGTCAAACGATCAAACATTGTTGGTCAAACATCTGAAATATTCTTGTCCAACAAATGTTTGACCCTTTGGCCACGAGACAAAACATTGCTCATCAAACATTTTTTGCTTACGGCAAGCAGAAAATGTTTGAAATTTCTCAAAACCATTGCCAAGCAAGTTCTGCATGTTTAGCTATGTTTCGCAACGTGACCAAACGGTCATACATTGTTTGAAAAGCAAATTTCAAATGTTTGACTATCAACGTTTGACCGTTTGTGCTACAGTCTTAAGTTTCCTAATTGTGTTTAGCATATCCATCTTATTTATTCCTAATTGTGTTTAGCATGATACGACTTATTGACATTTTTAGTATAATTGCAACTGTTTTTGAAAGCAAGCTACTTTCAATAGCGGGATTGTCTAAAAGTATTTCACGCTGGATTTTCCGATAATTGTTTGTGAATTTATAGTTAAGTAGAATCACTTTGTCGTTAGATCGCTTATGGCAGACAATGGCTAAGCTTTTTCGTCGTTCTATACTAGAAACATTTTGTTTGGTTTTCTCTAGAGCGATTTACTAAGAAATCTCGTACGCTTACTGGGAAACCTGTTTCTGAAGAAATACCTTGGAAATCCTTTTGTTTTTATGAAAATCTCGTACGCCTTTTGGAAGAATGAAACACTCCTCGGGTTTCTTTTATTTAGGCTCTGACGAAACGCTCAAACATTTTTTGGCCAAGCGCATGAGATTTCCGCAAGCAATGTTTGACCATTTGTTCAGTAAGCACAAACGCGCAACCTTTTAACAAATGTTTATTCTTAATTCGCTGGCAGCCTCTTAGTTATTTTGTACTAGTGTATAATTATTAATATGAACTAATGTATGACATAGAATTCAATAAATGAAAATGAAGTGTGAAAACTTACATAGCACGTGTTCCTAGGTCTTTTGACTTGTCTCCTCCATCCCGCAGAACTCTCGCAAAATGAATCTTTCTCCAGTATCATGGCTCTTCTCTTTAGCTATGTACACGTTGAGGTAACTCTGTTGCAGAAACTTCAATAGTATTCCGTTAAGTCTTTGATTTGACAGGTCATAAGAAATTCATGTCTTGAAATGACCTGCTGCATGAAACTGCTAGAGAAACTTATGTAGAAAGTGAGATGTCAGTCGTAGAGTTTTCCACATGCTTCTCAACTCCCCATGGGAATTAGAAGGCATGCCCAGTGCCAAGCTTTTCTTGAATAAAATGATTATGATTGACATTTTATTCCACAAAGATAAATCTCTGCTTGCCATAGGTGCTTTTTTAATCCCAAGAGACGCAAAATGCTTGCGTACATTCTATTTCTTAAGAATAATATACCAAGCGCATTGGGATCGAAAGCAATCAAGGACCTGACAACCAATCGGACAGTAGAAATTGCTTGAAATCTGTGTGAAAAGGTCATTAATTTTTAGCGTATAAAGCTTATAACAAAGGATTCCTTTTGTCATAAACTGTATAACACGCCCAACTTTCTTGCATTGTGCGCCGATTAGCTGCCTTTAGAAAGGAAAAAGTTGCCAACCAGTTCCTAGGACGCTTATGTAGAAAAATGTGTCAGTTACGATAAATTTGCTAAAAAATGCCGATCAGCAGTCGGCAACTGCAATGCCTGTCCAAGGCTTGGAATCTTGGAACCCCACGCCTTCTTCAACCCTACAAAAGATTGTTTTCAGGGGAATCGAGGGAGCGAGTGCTGCAGTGAAAAAGCCAAAAAATTTGATGGATGTTAAAGTAATTCTGGAAGGCATTGTAGTTCTGGCTGTGCGCAGTGCCCGCAATGTCGACATGGGCCTGACTTTAAAGTGTTCAATATTTCAAGACTTTATTTCAAACATAACGTCAGAAGCGAAAGTTCCCTTTCGCGCGAAAACACAAGATGTGTGCCACCTTTCCCAACTCCCTTCTGTAGTGAAAGAGAATTCCGAGGCAACAAAGAACAACCCATAATTTCAATTGAATTTTCTTCAAATTCTATCCATGTTATGAATTTCCCACTTAAATCAAATTCATACTCAAAGAAAAATTACAATTTTGCCTTCTATTTCTACATACAGATACTGAGCAACATTTTCATTTCATTTTTAAATCAAACAAAAACCAGTAATAACTTGATCTGTAGATTTAAAAACTAACATTTTCTACACGTTATTCTTTCCAACTTCTATACTTTTTAACGCAGTTTTGTGACAAGCAAACCCAGACGAAGAAAAATGGAAATCAATGATATTGCCTTATGACCATAACCAGTTTATGCGACCAGAAAATACTTCAACGGTGACCTTGAAACAGGTCTATTACAAAAATTGTCGATGGGCAATAAACACTGGAGCCTGTATAACGGGTACCTAAGATGTAGGAATCCACTGTGTAGAGAGTGTTCGGTTTGATGGAGGCATGTTTTTATAAAGAAAGGACCTTTTGGATGAAGATATTTGCCCGCTTTTCGGAGGTGTCCAATGTGTAGAGGTGACTGTTATCTGATGTCTATTGTAAAGAGTTATGGAAAGGGTATTCGGACTCTGGAAAACGCATTGAGATAGAGATCATAAAAAAAGACCACGACCAGGATTTCTGGAACGCTCTAATAGTAACAGAGCCATTTCAAGGGTAATTAGACAATGACAGGGGCGTCAGGATAGTGGCAAGGTGCATTGCCACCATTTTATAGGCATCTAGACAACGTTGAAGGCAGTTTGCACTACGATAGAGTGTTGCAGTGTTACGACAGATTGTCATTGGACCGCGGATGGGAAATCTCGTTATAAGGGTAGGGTACTGTAATTCGTGGCCGCAGTGGTATTTGGATGATGCTTTAAGGACCATTGTAAGGTTTAAAGACAGTTGCAAGTCATTTGAGCCATTTAAAAGAGGATATTCGGTGGTGGCAAGGCATTTGGGGTCTAACAATGAACATGCGGGACATGGATTATTCATTAGATAAGTTTCAGTATCCATTTTTACTGGATTACAAAAGATAAAAGCACAGATACAAAAGAACTATTTACAAGTTATTTTTCGAGAAAAATTCTTTATTTAATACATTATTATAATCCAAGTATCAGTTTAGAATTCACCCTTTTGGAGAAAAAAATTGCTGTACCTTACTTACAAGCTTTTTTTTTATAAAGAACCACTTTATAAGGAACCTACATGTAGAAGGCCCGAAAATTTAAAGAACTTATACTACTAAAGAGAAAATCATTAAGGAACTTTTGAATGTTGAATACTTTTATCATTGCAAATAATCAAGAATTAGAAAGCCGGTTCCATTCATTTGCAGTCAAAAATCGCATAAATTGTACGTTAAGCATGTATCCAGTGTTTCCTTGAGTAGTCTCGAGCATTGCTCACATGCAAATGTCTCTCTTTTATTGTTAAGACCACTGTATGTGCATTTAAAATAAAGGAGCAATTAAGGAACTTTTGGAACTACAATTGCCTGAAAAGAGGTTCAAAAATAAGGAACTTTAAGAACTAGGACTTGAGGTAGGTTCCTTATAAAAAAAGCGTGTAGTTGAGGAATTTGACGAAAATTTCGAGAAATGTTGGTATTTCATTAGAAGAATGGGCGGATTCTAAATTGACACCGTAAATGATGTTCCAAATATACTATTTACAAATATTTTTCCTATTTTTCATTTATTTATTTACTTTCACAGTATCGGATGCAACACTGTTTAATGTTCTGAAAAAAAAACAATCTAGTTGCATGGGCATCTTTGACGTTATTCAGAACTGAGTCGTTTGATTCAGATTACTGTAGATACACCAATCGAGTCATAGATTAAACAGTCGTGAAGAAATGTTGAGCCATCAGTCATCTTAGGGTGAGCATCCAACACTTCGAGGCCGTCAGGGTACCAATCCATTATATACTGTATTATCTTGGCCAACGATCAGGTCAAATATCAGATTCCCTTGTACAAAGAAACAGACCATATCTTCAAGGGTTGTCCTCTTAAAACGGATCTTTTTGATGAATAGCATATTGCGATTATGTCCACAAACAGATGACAAGTCCTTTGCACGAAAGAGTTTCTGATTACTCTTCAAACAACAATATTCTGCAATTCATTCCTTCATTCAAGTGGCTTTTCATTCCTTTCGCTGACAATCACACCAGGTTATTATTCATTCATCCTGTTAATAGCTTCAAAAACAATACAGACCAAAATTGAACCAAACGAACGACGTTTCCAATTACTATTAACCGATACATCATATCCATCCCGTCTCATTATAAAATCACAACGATACATCAAGACCTTAACGATTTTGTTCTCGAAAGAGAAAAGTGAATCCAGCCTTCACCAAGGATTCCGGCTATCTCGATTTTTCTCGGAGATGACAAGCCGTAGGTGACAACCAAAAGACGCACAATCAATCGATATCAAGCTTCTGTTGAATATTGCTTATCATATTTTGGCATTAGCTACACAGCGTTCGCCATCGGCTACAGCTGACTGGTTGGTGACGGCGGAGGAGGGTATTGTTGTATGCTCCTTTCCGTCTCTGCTGGTGACGGCGGCCTCGAATCGTCTTCTGAAACACATTCAGAAAAGTAAAGTGTACATGGCGTCGGCGGCGGTGCAAACGGATCGTGATCAGTGTCAATATGCAGTTCACTGAATCCCCAACTCATGCTACTATTCGCTGGTCGAAACATATGCGATTTTGGCAATAGTTCAGTATCATCTGTCAAGTCTACTGACACGGGTGAGCCGACTCGAGGCATTCTTCGACTATGATGCCTTCTTGTCCGACTTCTGTGTGTTCTGTGCGACGACGGTCTACGAGGTCGACTTCTCTCCATTTCCATTCCCGAGTAATAGCAGTCTGAGTCTTTGCCTGCGTCTGTGGAGTACGGGGTGGGCGGCGGAGGGCCGTTCTCCATATAATTATAGTTATGATTTTGAAGCGAGCCCAGTGAACTCATTGAGCAATGACTGCATGAACGACAAGTAGCCATTGAAGGTGCTGGAGCTCTCGTCGGCTCTCCCTTGTTCTCGCTTATTGTTGGCAGTACACGATCTGTTATTACCGACGGTGGTGGATTAGCAGGCAACGGCGTATAGTTCGACGTCAGCGTCACGTTAGACGTGCCTGTTAAATTGCGATTATAGAGCTCGCTTCGCTGTGAATTATGAATATCCGACATATACGTAGACATGGAACTTTTGCTGCAATCTGCTGAGTCAACACTATATTCTGAACCGAGTTTTAAGACCCTTGGGATGGCGACGAGGCCAATGTCTGTATTTTGCTGTACGCCACGTTTCGAACGCTGAAGTTTCCACCATAAAAGCAGGCCGAATACAAGAATAAGTATGCTGAGAACTATTCCTGATACAATACCGGCTAAGACTTTTGTTGCGCTTGACTTTTTGATTGTAACAATAGCCGTAGCACCAGTGGAGTTTCCTGATAACACAAGTTTTTATCATTAATCACTACTAAGTATTTACATTAACAAAGCTCTTTTTAAAATTTGATTAGCAAGTCAAAAATTTAATTTTCTTTGGACAGCGCGACGCACGAACTAGAGCAGCAATAGAAGGGCAGCGGCAGAGCAGCCTTGTCAAGCCACAAACGAGTCTTCTCGATAACCGAAAGTCAACCGATTTGTAACCTGGCTCTCGTTTATGACGAACCGTTTACAAAATACACTGTTTTCATGTTTTCAAGTATTCACTTGATGTAATAGCGAATTTCGGCCTATCTCTTATATATGTATACAGTATGTTACCTATATTAAATGTTATGAAAATTGTTCCAGGGGAGACGAAGAACAGATACGTTTGATGAATGACAGTCCCCCCCGTCTGAGGAGAAGTCATGGACGCTAACGTCACAAGATCAATTGTCATTGTTAGAAAGCATCACATGACATTGGCACTTCAAACGTTTTTGAGTCTCACCGACTAAATGTCGGTGAAGCGTGTAAGAAGCAGAAAGGTCATAACGGTTACAGGGCGATCAGTCGGAAACAGCGGTGTTTATGGTGGGTTCTATCTGCAAAGGAACAGCGCTAGAGCTGTGAAACAATGTCATAACGGTACTTCAATCTATACCCTGCAGTAATACAAAAATGGGCAATGAATTTTCATTGTCTGATTTTAAATTGCTAAGTGTAAACTAGGGCCCAACTGAAGTTCGAACCGGTACAATGTCCCTTTGCATAATGACCATTTTCAGTCACGGACACTTCCATTCTACCAAAAGACACGAAGTTAATATAACAAAAAGAAGATTGATAAATACCTGAGTGTCTTCCACACATTTTAGAATTTTCATCGCTGTTGTCACCACAGTCATCGAAAGTATTGCATTTCTTCTTGATATTGATGCATCGCTTATTTGCACACACAAAATGTGTTTTAGCAGCACAGACGTTGACTGAAATAAAAAAGGATCATCAAACCGCGATCATGTATATTTGCAGTAAACAATCATAGATTAAAATTTTTATACTGTATTGTCAGCATAAAGGGTTACTTAAATTTTACATTCTAACATAGAAGTTACAAACCATCCATAAAAAGTTAACAAGTCGATAAGTAGTATTGAACGGCCAATCTATCAAAATTTACCTGATGAGTGGAAACTAAGTCCATGGTCAAATGATCAAACATTGTTCGTCAAACATTTCAAATTTGATTGTCATACAAAATGTTTGACCATTGACCATTTGACCAGATCACAAAACATTGCTGCTCAATCATTTTCTGCTTGCTACACATAGCTTGTAAAGCAAATATCAGTTTGAACAGCAATGTTTGATCATTTGGCCAGGGCCTAAGACAAAGGGAAGGGTTGTGCAAATCTCGATACACAGCAACGTTCCAGATCAGAAATAAACACAGTGGAAATAGACTTACTGCATCCAAGCTCATCTCTTCCATCAGGGCAATCCTTAACACCGTCACATTCACGATGCTTTTCAATGCAGCCATTTTCACAGTCAAAATGAATGGGGATGTTGCACGGTCGGGACTTTCCTATGGAAAAAATACACAAACTAATTAAACTAGGTATACACAACACTGTAGGAATTCATGCTTGGCGAGAAATCGCTACAAAAACCTTTACGAAGAAGCAAGTTGTCATAAGATATAAAATCTATCATGTAAATAGCTATAATTTCTTTCATAGATATTTCTTTTAGTTTAGTAATATTTTAACATTTTAACTTGTAACTTACCACCCAAGCTAGATAAGCTTTGCTTGACTTGGGTCGTGTAAAATACACATTTTTTAGTAATAATGAAGTAGTTGTATTTTACGAATAAAATGATCATGATGAATTGGGACAAATCAATCGCTGCTGGTTGCATTTCTAATACAAAGTTACCGAAAACAAGTAGCAACAGAAAGCTACTGAAGACGTTTACGAACCAATTAAAGGCGCACTTTAGATTCAGACAATGGACAGTCTTTAGCAAGTTAAGTTATGGTCTATGCCAAGGGGGTACTAAAAGCCAAAGAGATGGAGAGAAATTGGGTTTTTTGAAATTACAGCAAGAAACGAAGATTTAAAAAAGGCTCAGCTCTTTACAACGTAATCGTACTGTTATCTATGGTCAAACGACCAAACATTGATGGTCAAACATCTGAAATTTGTTTGACGCAAAGCATCGACAGACAAGCTGTCTGCAATGCTTATGAAAAAGTTGGAAATAATATGAAGGGAAAACTTTTCTGCTTATCGCAAACAAATGTTTGACGTGGAATGCTTTGCAACGTGACAAAACGGTCAAGCATGTTGTTTGACAGGTAATTTAATATAATGGCCAACTATGTTGGATCGTTTAGCAATGGCCTAACCAAGACTATACGCAAACAAAAGGTCAAAAACCTTGTGAAATGATAACAACCTGGCCAAGTAACTTTCTATATTGTAATTTTTCCTTTTTTTTCAGATAATGTACAAAACACGCTAATGAAAATAAAAAACAAGTGGATTGTATGGGTTCATTACCACAGTTGTCTTGACTTTCATCAGATTTATCTGCACAATCATTGATTTTGTTGCATTTCTTCGATTTAGGAATGCAAGCACCATCAGAAGCACATCTGAATTCACCTGATGTACATTTATTCAGATCTAATCAAGAAACAGAGCAAATCATTACAGCAGTCATTACTGGTTGCATACATATACAGTTCTAAGAAACACACACGCATAAATACCTAAACTAGATTACGATATTATTCAGATATCTAATCAAGAAACAGAAAAAACAAGGATAGTAAAGTCCTTAAAAGATTAACTTAAATGCTTGACACATATAATGAAAAGCCGCATTAAAGAACCTTCATTTTGACACTAAGCTTTATTACTATACGGTTACTATATGCAAAATAACCCGACGAGGATATGATATGATGCTGGTCATTAAGACAATATGCATCGTCTTAGTCCCTTTACGATGGAAAAGTCTCTAGTGAAAATTGTAGGGTAAAAATTCTTGTTGGCCTTGGTTCTTATACGCAGGTTTTTACTGTACTCTCAAAGCTCCATTATGATCCTGAGCTTATTACAAAGGGGGCACTTCGCAAAGTTCCCATCGAAGTAAACTATTACAGAAATCGAATGGGGTCTTCGTATAAATCTCTATTTGCTTCCAAGGGGAGGCTTAATAGGGACAAGACTTATAAGGCGCATGTTCTAACCGTCCAAGGCTTTTGTAGCGCAAATAAAAAAGCAGAAACACAGGCCATTTAATGAATGAAAATAAGCCCATAAATAGCAAAACAGATCGTCTAAAATAACAACATAAATGGGTTAGAAAAAAATGCGAACCTCTGTTTTAAGTTAAGGGAGCTTTGTCCCTTTAAGGACAACAATCTAATTTTCATAACTCGAGATTTTTTGCCCTAAAGACCGCCCTATGACAGCGTATCTACAATTCTCCGATAAAGTGAAAAGTATTTGGTAAAAAAGAAAAGTACGACCGAGTAGAAAAGGTAACGTACTTGTACAAGAAAGCTTTGTTACTGGATCCAATGCATATCCAACAGGGCATGCGCACTTTTTCTCATATGCAAATATCTCCGTTGATTGGCTCTTCTTTCTTGAGACTGCACAAATGTGACTGCATTGGCCATTATTGACGGAGCAAGGATGTTGAACTGAAAGGAAAATAACATTAAAATGCTACGGTAACGCAGTGCATGCATTCATAGCTAAATAGTTAATGTCAAGTATACATGCCATCAATTTTCAGAGCGTGCAAAATATTATGATATAAGCTTTTCAAAAGAAATTTTTACATCAAAAATATTAGAACTTAGGCAACATTTGTTCCGCGTGACTACTGATACTGATAAGGAGCGATTTCTGCTGTGACACTGATGCCATGTTTTTGAAGTTACTAGCTAATATTTCACCTTGCCAGGCAAGGCTTCTCCAGAGTGTGATAAACGAATAAATTTAATTACATTATATACACAATTTTTTTAAATTATGGTCGGTGAAATCTGATTGGTGGTAATCTGATAGATGGACTCTGATTGGTGCACTCTTAATGTCCTTGTATTTAAGCGCTTGGCCTCCACATGAACAAGCCCTAAGTTCACTGAAATAACAAAACTCATTAGATAAGACTCACCGTATCTGCGTGTTCTGTTAACAGCTTTGATATCAGCAAGTCTACGAAACTTTCCATGAATTTCTGTTGCCATCCCGCCAGTTAATTTATTCGAGCGATGCATCATCTCTGTATCACTATCAACCCAATATACACTATCTCCATATACAGTTAATGCTCTTGGTTTCAATAAACTATCAAGAACTACAGATGTACGATGTTGTCCTGCAAATAAAGTCATAAACCTTGATTGCTTGATTGCATAGCACCATAAGATACAAAAGAGCGTTAAAGCAACCCAGTAAGACCATTTTAAAACAACATTTTGAACCAATCAATTTTTAACATTGTCTTAGCCTAAAGCTTTGGCCAAATGACTCGATTTTGCACTCGATCTTTCTCTCGACGTTTGATTCCAAAATCGAGCGAAAATCGAGCATGGATGGCAAAACGATTCGATTTCTCACTCGATCTTTTCACTCCACGTTTGCTTTTCTCTGCAACTTCCCATGAAAAGCATTCGATTCGCTTGATCGAAGGTGGCCAAACGATTCGATTTTTAATCAACAACACCTTTTCACTCGACTTTTTGATCGCGATAAAACATCACTCCATGCCATTCGACTCGACATTGTGGCCTTATGGCCAAACGAGTCGATTTTTCAATCGATTTCTTGTCGAGCGAAATCGTTCCCGTGTGAACGGACCTTACGTGGTCACCTATTATAACGTGGAAATTGAAACTGCATAAGACACTACTAATGAATCTTGCATACCTGAGAAATGCACTGATTCTATTTTCCTTTTCACAGTATCAATCCAATACAGGCGACTCTCTAAATGATCAATAGCAAGATCACCGGGTTTTCCATTTCTAAAATCCACAAGAGTCACAAAAACAGATCCATCCAGCGTCGACTTTACAATAGTAGGCCTGTCTATCATGTTAGTCCAAAACAGATAGCCTTCTTCCGAAGATGCCACGATATTCCTTGGTTTGTAACCAGTTTTCTTCTCAAATATAACAGTGGGTACATTGTCGCCTTTGAAATGCAGGAATTTGATATTATCATTTGTACTATCTGTCCAATAGACGCTGCCACCATACGATTCAACAGCAAGATCAAACGGGCTACCAGGATATTTTGATCCGTCAACAGCCTGATGGTCGTTGGAGCCATCTTCCATTGCAGCTTTGATTGAACTGCTTTCCGATTCAATCCAGTACATTAATCCGGATTTGAAATCGTAGTCAATCTTTCTGACTTCATCATAGCTGGGAACTGGTAAAACCAAATCTGGATTGTATTGCTTTTCAAACGTCACTCGGCGGATGTTGTTCTTCTGGCTGAATATGAGAAAATGCGAGGGTGCTGTGGGCAAAAAAAAGATGTTTGAGTATTATTAGCTTGAAAATGTGAAAATGTGGCCAAAAGACTCTGCCTCAGGATTTTATATAATACATAGAAACAGACTACAGCTTAGATTTTTCATCATGTGATGTTGGGAAGAATGATTCAGTGGTACTATGAGCATCACAAAATCCAAAAGGTGGAAAGAAAAGAGATTACAGAGATGAGTTTAGATCAGGTTAGCTGAGAATGTTTCAATGTAAGGAATTAATGCAGCGTTAGGCCCAGGCCTAAATGGTCAGAAAGTATCGGTCAAACAATTTGTTTTCGCTGCACGTTTAGCCGTTGACTGTAGTAGTGACACTCGTGCAAGAAAGTGAAGCCCAATTTCCCGCACTCATTCCTTTGCAATCTACCACCAGAGGTAGTGCTGCCAGCCTCACTCTAGTAGACGAATGCAATTGGCTCCAACATAAGCAATCCAGGCGGGCATATCAGAAGGTCTGTGAAGGGGACGCCTGGGCCACCTGCACCTTTTAGCAATCATCCTTTGGGGGCTTTTACTGAAAACAGTAGAACGAAGACGTATTGAAAAATATTCTTCAGCCAAAAACTCTCACTTTAACCTTAAAACAATATTAGCAGGGAATATAACAAGTAATTTGTTCGTTTTTTTACTAAAAAGGTTCATCAGTATTATGTATTTGAAATTTTTATCAAAAGAGCAAAAAGTTGCAAATCAAGTAGCCTAGAAATCATACATAGATGGTGCAAATATCTATTCTGATAGGATCTATTCTGAAAAACATGGTCAGAATAATTTTTCGGTCGAGTACCCTTCCAAGCCCCATGTTTAAAGGTCACTTCGTTCGTAGTGACCTGGGTTTTCCCCTCAAGGGTTCGTACATCATCCTCAAGGGTTTTCCCCAAGGCTTTGAAAACATCTTAGGAGGCCAAAATTATCAACTCTTTCGCTCGTTTATTGCAATAGAAAGTATAACATCAAGTATAGTTTAAGTTTCTTTTTGCATACCTTGGCATGTTTTATTGTCTTGATTCAAGGAGAAATGCGTTGGACAACCACATGTATAGTTCTTCTTGTCTTGAGCGAAGCACAAATGACTGCAAAGACCATTTTTACGGGCACATGCGTTTGTTCCTACAAGAAAATCATACTCAGGTAAAACAGTCATATTTCACACAATAGAATGTTTACTTATTATCAAATTTCACTTCAACAAATTTTCGTTTGTGGTCCTGATAATCCAAATAACGTACTTGCTCTTTACGTACTCTCTGCAATACGTTATCATTCTAATTGTCCCTGGGAAGACCGAGCAAAATATAACTCCCATTTCAAAAAGTGGTTCGCCCATAACGTCCCAATTATATGAAAATAGAAGTAAATAGCTATTTGATAACTCACGAAAAGGCTGAAAAGTGTGGGTTAACGGCAAACGTTGAGTTAACAGCGAGTAGGCTTATACGGTTTAAGATTCATTAGCCTTATTCTATACGGGGACCGAAATACCCCAATGTCATACATCTATGGGGTAATTTTTGAGCCCCCGAGAGTTCCGGGTAGAACCGAGGAACAAACCTGTTTGACGACTTTTGTGATAAGCCAACAAGTCCATCACATATTCTAAGTTATCCATGATTCTAGTTCTGTTTTTACCAGTATTTTTATCAGCACGTCCAACAGACCGTGTTTGCCAGTCACCAAAATATATCGAGCTGCTGTACAAAGTCAACGCGTGCGGATATGCTACATCAGTGAGAAGCATTTTTCGGTTGTTTCCATGGAAATCTATCCTCTCTATCGTGTGGGCAAGTTTATCAGCAAAATAGATCAACTCGTTTTCATAGTCCAGTGCAAGCGAGGTTACGACGCCAAGATTTTCAAGGAGAGTCCGCCGACTCTTTCCATTTAGACTAGCTTGTTCTATCCTGTGGCCGCCATTGTAGGCAGAGCACCAGTAAACACGACTAGGAAAGAAAGTGCAACGTAAACAAAACGACAATGAAAATCTAAAATAGGAAACGATATTAGTACAACTAAGATTAGGTGCAAATTGCACCAAAGATGGGGCAACGTTGCCTTTGAAATGCAAGGAAAAGTGGCAGCATTTTCAAGCTTGGAAGAACATTTTACTTCTCTGAATAGGAAATTCGTTGAGGTAGCTAGAAAGTTTTGGAAGCACACTATATGCCTCATAGTGTTTTTCTTTTGATCCGTTGGGTTTTAGAGTTTCTGACTGGCTCATTTGAGCCCAAATCTGGGTTTATACCACCAATGAAGATACAAAATCAGAATAAAGTAAACCCTTGCTTTTATCAAATAAATTGCAGTGGTTCTGTGTAAAGAGTTCTTTTTCTCACTTTAATTCGTCAGTTCTTAACTCTATAGTTCATCTTATGCTTCTGTGAGCTGACTTGTATTCAAAACACAATACTTCACATTTCTGATTGGTTTATTTTTCATTTAGTATCTGAGGACGAATATTTTCAGCATGTATTCAATTGACAGCATTAATACTCCCTGATGATTAAGGTTCTACTTAATGGTGATTATGATCATGTTGGTGATTATAATGATGATGATGCTGATTACGACGATGATCATGGTGATGATGATGATGATGCTGATTATTATTATTGTTATGAATATGAATATGAACATGATGATGATGATGATGATGATGATGATGATGATGATGATCATGATGATGATCATGACGAAGACAAAGACGATGATGATAATGATGATGATGATGGTGACCACGATGATGATAATGATGATCAAATCAGTGTTTCTAACATACCCATTATGTGGATTGACGGCAATCGCTTGTGGACTTTCGATATCTTCCCATAGCAAAACCTTTCTATGTCGACCATCAAGTCGAGAGACTTCAATCCTATGAGCAGTTTCATCGCTCCAGTAAATATTCTTAGCAATCCAATCGACCGATATAGACACGGGCATCTCTAAACCATGCCTGATGATTGTCTTTAGTCCAGTTCCATTCACATGGGCACTTTTGATGTCTTTGTATGAGGTAGCTACATCTGACCAGTAGATTCTCTCTTCACTGAGATCAAAGTCAAGAGCATATGCTTCTCGTACCCCTGCTAAAGGGATTACTATATCTCTTTTGTAGATATCCAATGTTATTCTTCGTATATCATCACGCTGCATTATCAACAGGAAACCAATCGGTACTGAAAAATAAAACAAATAGAGCAAACATTATAAAACTATCTTTAAGATGCCACTACGGATATGAAGATTCTCTGTCACTATTCGTTAGCTTAAAGCAAGAAAGCAAGCAAGCAAGAGAGCAAGCAAGCAAGAGAGCAAGCAAGCAATAGAGCAAGCAAGCAAGAAAGCAAGCAAGCAAGCAACAGAGCAAGCAAGAGAGCAAACAAAAGAGCAAGCAAACAAGCAAGCAATAGAGCAAGCAAGCACACATGCAAGAGAGCAAGCAAGCAAGCAAGAAAGCACGAAAGCAAGACAGCAAGCAAGCAACACAGCAAGCAAGCAAAAAGCAAGACAGCAAGCATGCAAGTAAGACAACAAGACAGCAAGCATGCACGCACGCAAGAGAGCAAGCAAGGCAGCAAGACAGCAAGCAAGCAAGGCAGCAAGACAACAAGCATGCAAGCAAGAGGGCAAGCAAGCAAAAGAGCAAGTAAGCAAGAGAGCAAGCAAGTAAGCAATCTTAATCTTAATCTAATCAAGGGTTCTGTCAGCTATACAGCTGATGGAAGCTGATCTGACTGCAGGATTAAGGACAGTGGTCCTAACAAGAAAAGAATCAACAAACTGCGCAACGTGACTTGAACGCCTTTTCCACTTTGTCTCGGCACCGTTGGTTCGGTAGGAAACAAGTACTAAGCCATGACAGCTAAAGGATGTTTCACTGATCTATCTTACAAAACTTGCATGATTCAACTAAGATAGGGTAATAATCTACTGACAAACACAATGATATTACCCATCACTAAAGAGTTAGGATACCGGTCGTCAAATTGCCTTACCTATACAGGTCTTTTCATCTTTATCTAATTCCATTCCAAGAGGACAAGAACACTTGGCACCTGACGGTGTGAAAAGGCAAAGATGACTGCAGTAATTATTCTTCTTCTGACATGGATTGTTACCATACATCAGACCCTTTTGAGCTGCTTTGATTCCCATCAAGTCTGGCTGGTCTTTTAGAATCTACAACGATAACGATGACCATGCACTTATCATGACTACTACTAACTATCTACAAGCCCCATAATAACCGTTTCTAGAAAAATCACCAGAAAATACCACCAGAAAATAGAAGTATTAACTGTAAGCATGAAGCTGCTCTTGTTGACTTTCATTCAATAGCAAAACAATGGATATTTTCTGATGTGTCAATGTAAGGGCGTGGTGATCACAATCATGATCACGATCACAATCATGATTATGATGACGATAGCACAGGAAAGAAGCAATCAAGATACCTGAATTTCCTTCTTGTCATGTTTATTAGCTTTGGAGAGTTTTCTAAGCTGCCAGTCAGTCCAGAAGATATCATCCCCTAAGATGGACACACCAAAAACATGTGGAAGATTGCTGAGGATGACTTGTCGATTTGTTCCATCCAAATTAATGCATGATATTTTATCTGTATTCGCATCTCCCCAATAGAGCTTTCTTTCTACATAGTCAATAGCAATACCGTTTGGCCAGACGATACTCGTATTGACAAGAACCTTTCGATTATTTCCATCGAGTTCGGCTCTTTCGATCTTTGGATGTGTTCCCCAATCGGACCAATAGAAATATCTGAAAGATAAGAAGGTAATAAATAGTATTTTCAGTATAATGGCTTTGTTGTTTCGATGGCGCAGTGGTATGCGTGCAGAACTCGATGAAAATAATGTGGGTTCCAGCAACGGTCTTTACATCTGTGATTGCAGAAATAACAAGCTTGGGCAAGTTGTTAACGCAAATGTGCTCTCTCTACCCATGCGTATAAATGTGTCCCTGGTCTGTAATTATGAGCTCCGTGTGTGGCTGTACCCTGCTATATGCTAATGCATCCAGACCAGGAGTAAAGTGCAATGTCGGTTAAGTAACCCTAGGCTATAAATAAGACTATAAAATTACAAGTCTATAAAAATCTCGAAAAAACATTTAACAACTGGTGCTTACCCTTCAGCAGGGTCAACAACAATAGCTCTTGGTTCATCCAGATCGGTACTGATCAGTATTTTACGAGATGTGCCATTCGCCCGAGCGACTTCAATCCGGGCAGACGCCATCGTGTGTTCTCCAGCATCGGTCCAGTATAGATTCCGGGCGATCCAGTCGAAAGCAAGACCATCCGGACTATGAATATCATAATCAGCGATGACTTGTACGCCAGTGCCATTGGGATGTGCTCTGGTAATTGACTTCTTGTCATTGTCCGACCAATAGATGTAATCTTCAACTATGTCATAGTCGACTGAGAATGCATTGTTTATTCCCTTCAGAGGCAATACCACATCAGCGTATTGGTCCACATCGAGAGATACAATGCGAATATCGGGTTTACGAGCAACGACAATGAAATTCTCAAGAGCTGTTGAAAAAGATGCAGAACTGTTACTATACTGATTTCAAAGGACGTCAAGATGGAATATGGTACATAGAAATCATTAAATTGAATTGTCACATTACGAGCATTGAAGTTGCTTTAAACGTTGACTGTTTGTAGTACATATTGTATGGTACAAACATATATGTACAACAGGATAGATTTTTCCACAATTTGCATATCACAGTAGGTGAGATTCAAACCTGGACTGAATGACCAGAGAGCAGGGGACGTTTCCACTGAGCTATGGAGCGCAATGAAAAGCCAACGGATCTCATCCTGTTTATTGTTTTGTGTTTTGGCAATGTTAAGCCTTCTTGAGCACATTACATATTCATATATATTTGTCAAGAATGGCGTAAGGCTAGAGCTGTACGGCTTAGATAAATACGGCGATTTCATCGAGCTCTATAAGACAGTGGAAACGTCGTTGGTTCTCTGTCTGGTCATTCAGGCTTACATACTATACATACTAACAATACAAATAGTCACTGAAACTGAATGTAGATCATGGAGGCTATTAATACATTAAGGGTGATTTTTCTATCGTTATAGCAAACCATCTCATGATCTGTAGGGGTGATATATTCAGAAATCACTAACCTGGTTCACAAGTTTTCTTGTCTTCTTTTAATTTAATACCAGTTGGGCAAGCACAAGAGTAACCACCTTGTCGCAACAGACACAGATGACTACACCCACCATTATTCTCACTACAACCAGTCTTAACTGCAACGAACAAAAAACAAAATCTTAAGCATACGAAAAAATACATTTGTTTCACGCTATTTTCTCATCTCAGTTACGTTCTTCTTGTCTTCTATGCATTTTCACACTGGCACACCGGGTAATGTCTGTTCAGAACAGTGGAGGGTGTGCAGTATGGTGGAGGATATTCAGTACAGTGGGGGGATACCATCAGAACGATGGAGGATTTATCATTACTGTTTATACTGTAATGATGATAACCCTCCACTGCACTGATTATCCTCCACTGTACTTGTGACATCCCTCCATCATATTGATGACATCCTTCACCATACAGAACATCCTTAAACATACTGATGATATCCCTCCATCGTACTGATGATATCCCTCCACCGCCAGAACATCCTCCACTGTACTGATGATATCCTTCCACCATATTGATGTTATCACTCTAGAATCACACTATCATAAAGTAAAAACCTGCCCCTAAGACAATGACTTATAAGAAACTGTAGCCCATTGCATGAAATCAGTGCATTACCAAGTTACAAGAAACAAGTCAGCCTTAAAATCTTTTGCTCAGTTTCTTATAAGTCTGCAGAGTTTGGAGATTTGGAGATGCAAGGGGCTTTAAAAACTTCTGCTGTTATGCTATAAAAAGCAAAAATTTCCATTAAGGTGTAACTGAAAGAAGAACAGCCATAATGTTATAGTTTCTTAATGAATTTATAAGAAACTGTGCAGCCTAAATTTTTATTCTTTGTTAAGCAACTGCTAAGCCTAGTTTCAAAAATTGAGTTTCTTATACTGCTTTCAAACTGACACCTTAAAACCAAGTTTATTTAAACCGAATTAAGTTTCCACCAATCAGATTGATTCGAATCCCTGGATTGACCAATCAGACTGCCCATTGTTAAACTGGTTTAATTTAAACCGGTTTAACCTGCAGTGTGAATGCGGTATTAGCAGCTGATTTTTACTGTCTTCTCTTTGCAAGGGTTGGCCAGCCTGGTAGGTTACATTCGAAATGATGTAACAACAAAGTAAGTTAGGAGGAGATTATTGAATACTAACGGTAGAGCAACTACAACATTAACTTACCATAGGGTTGTCGTTCTTTTGCAACAGCAACAAGCCCCATCGGAGAATGAATATTATCCCTGACAGTTTGAAATGAACCATTCTTTTTCGTACATGAATTTATCTGTGGTGTCTTCCAGTCAGTCCAGTACAAACGATTTTCATATATTGTTAACGAAAACGGGTGTCTTAGATTCTCATGACGAAATACAGTCCTTCTGTTTTTACCATTGTAATCAATACTATAGATGCCGGTGAAATCAGGCTTTGCATCAGCCCAGAACACTGTGTATGTTTCCATGTCGATAGTCAATGAGTTAGGCCAAGCTATGTCTTCTGTTATCAGGGGTTTCTGATCAGTACCATCCATATTGGCTCTCTTGATCATAGGGCGGCCTCCCCAATCACTCCAAAACATCAGCCTAGAAAACAAGATGAATAATCATCATAATGATAAAGCAACCTATTGATTACTAGAGCAAATAGTATACTTATTATATTGTACTAATAATACTTATAATATTATACTTATTATACACAGAATAGTATACTTTTTATATTCTGACATAGTTATCGCTATGAAACTGAGCTGCTAGACGCCCAAACTACGACTCATCAAAATACACCAAGATGCTGCTGCTATGTGACTGGACAAAGAGGATTGGATTGGAAGTGCGAATTTTTGGCACCACTGCCCATTTTTTTGCAGTTAGTGCATGAGTCGAGTCAGAGCTGCCTGTTCACAACAACAACAACAACAACAACAACAACAACAATAACGATAACATCAAAGATAACAAAGACAACAACAGTAACAACAATTTTTTCAAGGTGGTGGCATGGTTAACTGAGGCCCACGTAAACTTATTAGCTGAGTCGTTAAGTTCCGCGGAGTTTCCGCTTCTCCACAACCCCGACACCCAGCTACAACCAGTTTGAGTGATCTCATTTAAGTGTTAGCTCGGTTTCATGAGCGGTAACTGGGACTCAGGGCCAACGTAAGTCTAGTGAAAAGGCTAATGCAATAGCGTACAGCGTATCGCCACTTAAAAATGAAAGTCGGTTTTTCTGAAGGGTACTGATCCTTGAATACATAGGAATATATCAAATGATCAATGAAATGAAAATGAGGTTAAAGATGTCACTGCGCATGCACAAACACAAGTTTACCCCCAGTCCTCTAAGGGTGCCTGACCTGATTAAAAAGTGACCTTTTTGCAAAAAATTTAAAGGGTTCGTCAGTAAGGATTCAAAGAGTTAATCAAATTAAAGGGTACAACAAGCAACGTAAACAGAAAATTGTCTCCCAACATCTAATAACGTTAAATCGTATTAGCAAAACTAACAGTCATTAACAAAGGCTTATAGTTCTGTGCATGAATTTTTCAGACAAAAACAGCCAATCAGCGTCCGCCATCTTGCCACGCTCTGAATCAACTAAGTTTCCCAGTAGAAGCTGCGACTCTTGTCCCATCATTGCCCAATTCTGAGATTACAAAACAGCTCAACGCTTACCCCCTGTTCAAAGCACTTTGTAAACTTTGAAGCAGCGCAAATACAGTGCATGACACTATGAGATAATTTTACGACAGGGGAGATAGTCTCGCGGCATTTATTAGGCTTTTATGACGTTCGTCGTTGCATTTCAAGCGAAAACTCGACCACTAAAGCTCAATGCATTCAAATGAATTTAGAGGCCAAGCTGATCTGGCTTTGTCAGATTCAAATCCGATTACGCAATTCAACCGTCTATTGTTTGCAGGCATTGTAAGAGGTTCTTGATTCTTTAGCGTGCTAATCTATAAAGATATCCAGTCATCCAAAAGCAAGATTATTAGGTCAAAATCACACAGGCTTTTCAATTACATTATTTCAACCAATGCCTTTTCCTTTCAAAAACAACCGCCATACATTCCCTTTGCTACAGGCGGAATTTGTTTGCGCTAAACCTGATTACCCGCGGCTGACGGCTGCTAGGTCCAGAGGTTTGCGGTCCGAACAAAACGACATCTCGACATTCTGAGCGAGGTCAACAATTCAAGGCGAGGCTCAGTTATTTTCAGACAAATACACAAACAAAGAGACATAGACCTCACACAAACATTGCAATACCTTAACCGAAACAAGTTCCAAACATTCCCAATCACAATTCAATGCTCAATGAACGTAATTGTAAAATGTAAAAGGTCTAGGGTAGTGAAGAAAACTTTCCTCTGCAGTGTTTGAAAAAAATTTGCTCGAGTTCTCAAGTTTCGCTATCCCATCTCAACCCTTGTGAAAAGTCGGATTCCGTTTTCGTCATCGTCAGTAAAATTTTTCGCAAAAACAGCAACGGCAACAACAACAACAACTTCGTAGCCACGGCATCAGTACGAGACCATTAATTTATTTTACGCATGGTGGTGAAGTTTCACGGTTTAATAAGGAATAGCGGGAATAGCGAAAGAATTGGCTATTGACAGTCAATATAAAAGATACGCTAGTATAAACTTACATTAAAAGACTGATATAAATAAGAAAAAATAGAGTGCGAAACCAGCAGTTAATCGCTAAGTCCGACAGCTTAACGCGAAGTAATTTCAATTGTAAAATTAACCCATCATTGTGACGCAGCCTGTTTGCCTTATGCTCTGATTCGCTCACTATTCTGTGAGCTTGACAGTGGAATTAAAAATTTATATGCGGTTTTTCACAGCTAAATAGGCCAGCCGTCGTGAAAACACACAAATGTAAGCAGACACTAAATGTCAACTGGTACGCTCCGCCCTTTAGCTAAGCATAATTGCATGCCTGCTGCTTCACTTTAATCTTCACAATAATCAACATGTGGAATAGGAAATAATGCATTGAATAAAGCACTGCTACTCATCTCTCTCCATATAAATTAACGGCACTACCAATGGCCTTAGAAAACAGCACAGTTTCGACCAATTGTCGGGCGTATTAATCAAAGTCGCACAGGGCACCAGTTGTGCGGATTTGTTTCGCTTCTCCCGCACACCTCGCAAACAGCAAAAGCAACTTTTTACAACCACAACAACTCAACTGCTATTTGTTGAGTTGAGATATTGCATCGAGATTTCTGTCGGACAGGGGGGGGGGGAGAACGGACAAAAAAGATGAAAGTTCACAGAAATGCATTACTGCATGGTTTAATGCATTTGAAGCAGATGAAACACAGAAGCAAGGGTATTCATATTGGACTTAAAAACTAAAAGTTTTCCAGTAGGAGTTTCTTAAATGTTCCATTACTTGATGGTCTGAGCTTCTTATAAAAAGAGTTTCTGATAAAAATATGTGTAAAACTGAGACTTTTCTACCTTTATCTGCCAATAGCAAATGGCTGACTCGAAATTACACATAAATTTGCTTGTTCAGCGTTGCTGCTGCTTATTAGGCTATTTCAGAGGAGGATAAGAAGAAGCTGTTAAATAAAATTGAAAATAAGCAAACTGTGCAGAGAACAAATGAAGCAACTGAGATCACAGAGCTTAAGGATGTCAGCACAGTTGGTGCTCAGGAAATTATCCCTCTGGGCTTTTTGTAGAAGAAACAGAAGGAGATTGTTCAGTTAGAACAAAGAGAAACAATGCTTAAGAATACTCCATGTTTTTCACTTGTAATGTAAGGGTTTTTAAAAAATTCAAACTGTCTTGAAGCAAGTTTTTTTGGATGTGTAAGGAAGCAATTTTACATGTATGGATTGTGTAGGCTTTTTAAGCACTAAGCAAGTGTCTTTTGTACGCAACATATAATAACAGCTAGAGATGAGCAAGCACTATGAAGGGAACAATCAAAACCTCCAATCACCTTGCAAAATCAGAAATCAACCAAAACAGCCTCTAACCTCTGGTCTCAAACATAGGGGCAGAGACGGAGCTCTTCAAAAATGAGGGAGGGAACAAAAATGGGGCATTTAGCCACTCTTACTTTTTTGACATCAACTGTAAGGAATGTAAGGAAACCGACCAGCACATGGACATTGATAGTAAGTTTAGCACTTGAAGGTTAAGGTAACTGCTTGCCAAACAGCATTTTGTTTACAAGCAAAAATGCTTCAGCAATAGCTAGTTAAAAGAAAGAAATGCACCATTTATGCACATGACCAGTAGGAGTTAATAAAGGTCCTCTGACTGCCAGTAATCAAAAACAAACAATAAATTAATTAACTTACCCTTTCTGTGGAAGAAGTGCAAGAGCTCTTGGTTGATCAAGATTTGTATCAATAAGCAGCTTGCGATGGGTGCCATCAAAATTAGCTAACTCTATTCTAGTCCTTGAATCATCTGTCCAATACAATTTTTTAGTTACCCAATCTATAGCAATAACACTTGGACGACCTGTCCTTGCATCTACAACAACTTTTGATTGCTGTTTTTTCTTTTTCAAACTAAAGCTTCTTATTTCATTTACATCTGCGACTTCTGTAAAGAATACTTTTTGCGATCTCCAATCAAAATCCACAGACACAACCCTTGTAATCCTCCAAGGAGAGTTGTTTCATTTTCTGGTGCTCCAGCCGTAAAGAGCCTAATGTCATGCTTGTTGGCATACAGAATTTTTGGCTGTTTTCCTGAAAAACAAAGAAAATTGGAATTAGGCAAAAGTAACATTATTGGGATGACAAGGGATGATAGAGACATTACATAGAGGGGAATTACATAATGCATAAGCATTGAATAGAGGATTTACTGTTGCATATTAAAAGAATGGATGCAGGCTAGCCTGCAGACAGACATTCTGCAAGTTGTGACCAGGCTGTACCCATATGCAGCCCCAAAAATAAAGACTCCTAAACTAAAATGATGTAGGCTGTGACCAACAAAATACTGAAGAACCAGGGGCAAGGAGAGTGGGTTTGCCCAAAGGCCAGGAACATCAGTACTCAAAAGGGGCATTTCACTCTTCGAAAAGTTGTCTGAGAATTTCAGTGATTATTGCAGGATTTAATGAAAACAATAGGATTTCAAACAAGACTTTTCCACAAGTGGCATACCACAATGGATGGGATTTTAATCCAAGACTGCATGATCAGAGAGCCAACAACGTTTCCACTGAGCAACAGAGCTCAATGAAATCCCAGAGTAACTCTCAAAGTCATACAGCCAAAGACCCCCCTCCCATATGGCTTACACACCGACTTCCAACAAGGGTGTACAAAATTTCCAGGTAGTGAATTGTTTCCTAAATACGCAAAGAGGTTCATTGATGGTTTTATGCTTGCTTTTATGTTAAATAATCAGGTGTCTACAAAAGATGGCAAGATTTGCAATTTTGGGCTAAACATGAGGAACAGTTAACATTCAGGTGAAGGTGGTGGTGAAGGTGAAATGGTGTTTTGGCGCCAGTCGCAAGGATCTCAGTAGTAGGTTAACTAATCGAGACCTCGACCCTGGCTGTGACGCTACCGTGGCTAGGCTCGAACCCTGACCACACTGAGCTCTTGACACCACAGGTCAGCTGGATTACACCACGACGCCACAGCACATTCAAGAATGGGATGTCTCAGAAGTTCAGGGATCATGCACATCAGTCCTGTGCAAACAAGCTCAAGTAATCAGTTCCAATGTGAAGAATGTTGTATTTTGCTAAAAGTGATTAGTATGATTACAGAGAATAATGTGCAAAATAAAATACAAAGGCAAGCATAATTGATTATACACCACAAAGAGAAACAAATGAGATAAAAACAACTAAGAAAGAATAAAACTGATCAAGCATGCAATATCTGTCCATGTACTAACCACAAATAACACTATTTAGGAAGAAATACACTTAAAAATTTAGACAAAAAATTGGATTCCCTCTTTCATGTGACAGTTTGAGACAGAAACTGTGGACAGACAGGGGAAGAAGGACAGAAATGAAGAGGACCAAGGATATTAGTGTCTCCTTGTGAAATTTTGTTGTTTTGACAAAGAAACAATGAAAGAACCTTGGTTAACCCAAACATCCATAAGAAGTAAATTGGGCATGAAATTTCATTGAATAAAAGGGAGTGGTGAATTTCAAAGCACCCAAAACTGTGCCCAAAACAACATGATAAGGCATATTTGCAAAACTACAGTGGTGGCAAACTGAGGAACATAAGATGAATAGGGACATCAGCTGAGACTTCACAAGAGGATGTCAAAACTCCTACATCATTCAAAGCAAAACACAATGAATCTTTCAAATAAAATTGACCAGTAAAGTGCTCTTAATGGTTTAAAGGAGGATAAACCTTAAATCCTATTATCGTACAAATGTGCTGTCAAAACTCAGTTCTAATGTTTCTACTAAACAAGACAAGAAAGAGTTTTCACACAAAAGTGCATGATTGTTTCAATGAAAGTTGAAAGACAAAAGGAAATTGCAGCTGCCTTATGATTTCTGATCTGTTTATTAATCTACCATGAAATGTTTTTATCATTGCAGTCTTTTCCAGCTTAAAATGCTCACCAGTTGCAAATTAGTGAGTTTTCTTTTATAAGACAATGTGGGAGAGCTTTTACACATAGTTGTAAAGATAGGTAACCTAAATGGTAATCTACAACAACATTTCAAGTTTGTGCTAGCTCTCCTTCAAAACCTTTTCTTGCACCGATTAAAGAGGCACCTCACTCTTGGAAAAGGTGTACAAGATTCCTGTTCCAACAAAAGGATTCCCATGGGATTTCTATAAAAACAATAGAAATCTCAGTAAAGGGTGTACAAGACTCCAAAGACTGAATTGTACCTTGAATAAAAGTGACTAAGGAGTTGATAACTTCTCTAATAACAAAGTAGTACTGCTTTGCTTGGTAATTCTGGTGGAGTTGACAGCTTAGCAAATTCAGGGTTCAAGCCCCATTCAAGGCTTCACTGATGGCATCACAGCCATGGTTCAGGTCTTAATCAACTTCTGAGATCCTAACTGGTACTTAAGACATCATTTTGCCTATGTGTATGAAGATTATGTTGAGAAAAAGAAACCAAAAGGCTTGTTTCAGCAAAAAAGCACTAACATTTCAAACATGCAACTGAAGATGTCAGAAATAATTTTTTGATTCCCAGAAAACTATTTCTTGTAGATTAACCTCTCACACACTTTTCAGGAGTTCTTCAGTACTGTGGAATATCCAAGACAATCAAGGACCATTTCTCTCTTCATAACCATTCAAAACAATGCAAGGAATTTCAGTGAAAGATGGCAAACAATTACAATTTCAACAGAAATTTCAGAAACTTCACAACATTGAATTTCTATAAATTTCTCAGAGACTTTCCTCCTAAACATAATAGGAATTATACAAGAGGCTCCAAATGGGAGAACTGAATTCCCCCCCCCTGTACACTCCAAATAAGAAGCATCCCCTCATTGCCCTCACATCTCTGCAGCATATCTGCAATATTTCTAACAAGCATTTACTACTCATAACCATTGAATGAACTGACATCAACATGACAAAAACAGGAAAATGAAAGAGGTAACAATTTCCCAAAAGGAATACTGCCCACACAAATCAATTTTGGGCATTAATGATTTCCTGTTCTGAGCAAGAAATTCCAGACTTGTCAAGAAGCCAGGAAGCACAATATATGCACTGATGGAGACCTCAACTACATACAGATATGATAAACAGCAAAGATGCTTGACTCAGAAATAGGTTTCTGGGATAAACATGTTTCCATAAGTACCATAATCTAAATCTGAATGTGACCAGTAAAGCAATTTTGTTCATGAAGTCAAAGTTTATTGCAAGGGTGGCTAGAATTTGCAAATTAGCAAATATTTTGAATTTTGCCTTTCAACCAGACTCAGGGGAAACATTAACAATGCGCATGTCACAAATTAAACAGCAAGGTGTTAATACTGAAACACAAATTTGTTAGAACTAATTTCCAATTTCACCAAACACAAAGAGAAAGCAATTAGCAAAGATACATAAAATCTTTAGTAGGGTTGGAAGTGCATGAATAAACTTGGCTAATGGGTGATTAGCGTGTGGTAAATACATTTATTCTAGGTCACAAATTGAGATCCAAGGTTATGACCAAAGCAAACAAATATAGAATGGAAATTAGTTTCTTGACAAGACCTTTCAGAGAAATCCATTTGCAGTGTTTGACAAAGCAGTTGTTATTCTAATCACAAAAATTTCATTTCAAATCTAGAATTACAAAACTGATCTAAACAAAAAACTGACTAGTTTTATCTGTGACATCAAACACTAATATCCTCCTAATTAAATCGTATCTTCTTGATACTTCTCAAATCAACAGCTCCAGTGCTGAATCTTAAATTTTCAACAAAGTTATCAACAGATCAGAAGACAAATATACAACCGGACAAATATACATACAGGCAAAGCAAGCGGCGCAATTGAGAAAAAGATTGGTGAAGCAATCACAAATTCCAACACATCAACCAAAATAACAAACTTTCATCCGATAATACCGAAAAATCAGTTCTAATATTAAGTAGGCATTCGCTTGTTTTAGATTTTTTACGGGGTTAAGTTTCCAGGAGTTTTATGTGACGGGGATAATGTGTTATTCTGAAAGCAAATTTTGACTTAATTAGGCCATCATGTACACAAAAAAGGACTGTAAACTTGTACCTTACTGACTCCCATAGTTTCGAAAATTCTAGGATATTATCAAGCATAAATGTATGTTGGGCAGTTTTCACTCATCCTTGCTAAGTATAAGAACAAAACTACACAAACAGGCAAAACACGCAAGCTGGGACTCCCAAACACAACAGACTGTATCAACTCTGATGATTTTTGGAGCCTCCTCTATCTGTCTGAACCGATTATGAAAATACATAAACAAAAAAACAATGCGAGGAAAGCTAAACATGTTATTCATGAAGGTGTCAGAAAACAATCATAAACTCGTTGAACTAAACAGTGAATATATGATTTGGCTGAACTCGCGTTTCAATAAATGCAAGGCTGAACTGTGGTTAAACATCGCGGACAGCCTAGTGGTAGCCTACAACATAATGCGCTGTGGTTTTCAAGAGTCCAGTGACATGCAATTCTGCAGTTCATATTTAAGTCTTTTCACAAACATTTAGACAAACTCAGCAGCCATTAGACTTCAACTCAAAGCTTTAACTAACTGCCGGTATTAAATTCAGCAAGTGTAAACTCCAAGTAAAGCTACAATCAGCGATCAAACGAAACCAAAGTTGGATGAAGTTGAAGAACTTACCGTAGGCCCATGATCGAAGCCAGA
>JACTAT010000015.1:1556833-1636336 GCA_014526335.1 Chrysaora quinquecirrha
TATATTTTGTTGATTTTTTGTACATATTTCGACTTGGCGGCTAAAGCTCGGGGCCAAGGGCAACACAAAACATTCGCACCATTGTTTTGATTGACATCTTTCTTCGCAAGCAAACCAATATTGACATTCAGTTCACGTGTCAATTCAAGAATAAATCAAAGTCATCGATTGGCTAAGCACAGGTCTGATAAAGAATGGTAACAATTCAAGAGGCGGGCTCAACCATGGAAGGAACGTCCTAATAACAGTTATCTCAATACAGCTACCTGTAGGGGAGTTGCTTGAAAGTTCCTGATGAATTTTCTTCAATCAAATGTATAATAGGAACGAGTTTGCTTAGAAGAAAGATTGCCAAACTGATGAATATGTCTCGTCATATCTCCACGAAATTAAAACAGTTAATGAATGCAAGAGGCGGGCTTTAACGAAAAACTGAGACAAACCCTTCTCAAATATTCTATCAACTGGCAGCTCTCCGTTTTTTACTTCTTTCTTTTTTGCCTTTATAGAGAAACGCTCAAGGACCCTACTGCTCGGGGAGCTCTGGGAGCCCAAGCAGTATAGACAGGGAAATAGTTGTAAAAAACTAAGGAAGTGCCTAACCTACATGTTTTTGGTATGATCCGATAGAGAATCGACAGGAGAACCCAAATCCGAGATGGGCCCTTTCGAAAAGTTTACGGCAATCACGTGATAAGTGACGTCATCAAAGGGCCTAAAATCACCTAAAATCTCTTATAACTTTGGTCATAAAAGTTTTACGAGCTTGATATTACCGCCATTCAAAAGCTTGCAAAGAGTGCTTTCTGTTGAGGTATATATAAATAGAATTTGCTGATGTCAGCATTTTTCGTCGATGACGTCATCAATTTTTTTATCTGCTTCTTTGTCCATAAAAAGCCTGTGTGGCTGTAACACATCAAATATCAATGTATTCTAGAGCTATTAGAGTAGAGTTAGGCAGTGAATGTAACATAATCGCCATGGTTGCAAAGGGTACAAAGCCCGTTGGTTAGACAATGAAGTTATTGCAGAAGGTTCAGCTGACAAAGTTGCTGACGGAAACCACTATTACCGGAGTATGCGCCTTCACAAAGAAATCTTCAATGCTCTTATTCAGTTTAGAGTTGAAATACTGACGTCAAACTACGCAACAATTGACGCTAATCTATTTTAACATCTTCAAAATCTGCAACCAGATCCAGATGCAAAGCGTCTCAATTCCCTAATAAATTCAAAACGTTTCTGTGCGCTTGTTAATATTGATATCATTATGCCATAAATTGCTACAAAAGTGCACATGACAGTTGCTTACCTCTATGATGTATCATCCCTTTTAGCACTCGTTTTAGCAGTAAGAGAAGGAAACATTCAGCTACACTTGCAAGCAGAAAGAGACATGCTCAGCCAATGCTTTGCGTTTGATCATATTTACTACGCAAGATACTAATCTTATCACAATGTCTACTTAAGAAATTTGGAGCTAACTAGAGACCCTCCTTATGAAGGTCTACAAAAACGAGGCTTTGGCGCAGCTTAAGTGGTGACAAGTTTTCATGCATACATGGGGGCCTTATTACCGAGTTCTTCAACGGTGAGACCAAGCGAAGTGCTGGTCCCCACCAATTTGGTTACAGTACCGTAAGAGTACCCTGCAAAAACATGGGTTCTGATTTCGCATATTCATACAACGAGTCAACAAGAACTGAGAGCAAAAATGAGGCTTTCAACATCTGTGCCAAAGAGCTGACAGCTGGAGTATGTAAAATGCACGTTTCTCATGTGCAGCAGTTAAAAGAAATGCTGATGGCATACAATTCGAATCCATTTGCTAATCCTGCACCGCGACTCTTGACAACTGGCACTGAAATAGATGCAAAGCATAAGTTGGAGATGTACAGTGTATACAATTTGTTGATGATTGATTGGTAAAAGGTAACATTAATTTCTTTGAACCAATCAAAAATATGAACATTGACACAGGAATGATGAAAAGAAGAAGATACCGAAAGCAGTGACAGTATTAAAACAAGATTGTTAAACATTCTGAGAGCTCTTGAGCAAAGTGGCAGGCTTGGAATAAGCGTTCCAATATCCACTGTCCCTCTAGGCATCGCGAATCCATATCTCCACACTTAAACAGGCAAGTAAGCATACTCTCTGTAATTTCGTATCGATGGAAAGAAAGCAGTGACAGCTGAAAGCCCAACACATTCCCGATGGATAATAGATGGAATGGCAGCTATGCAGTCACTTATAGCCAATGATACATATAAAGATTGGTTTCGCTCTCTTCTTGAATTTTTACCCCTCGAGAAGATACTTCTTCGTTGTCCATCGAGATAATTAATGACGCGTATTGAATCGAAAGCGTAAAACGTATGATTCGACATGAAAGAGGGGAGGCAAGCAATCGTTTGCATCTGCGAGGACCTGATCAGAAAATCGTTCAAGGAAACAACTGGATAAATTTTTTCAACAATATTCCGACAACAAGAATGACCTCATCGAACCTGCAGCAGAATATTACTGTAGATTCGATGGGCGAAGGCTTTTATTAACTCCATTGATATAAAGGAGAGCAACCAGAGAGTCATTGGAATTGTTATTTCCTTGCAACCACGAGGAGGCTGATACTTGAATGGTTTTGCACGGCTGCATCGAAGATACAAATGTTGTCATTGTGTCAAAGGCTGCGGATTTATTAATCCTCCTAGTCCATGCTTTTAGTGTTACGAAGCCAAAGCAAAAATGATAGACCTTCAAAAATATGTCGACATTGGTGAAACTTGAAGTATCTGGGCAATAGTATTAATCTATCAGCTTGCGACTTCCCCACATTCATGCACTGACAGGGTGCAACACCACATCTTTCTTTGATGGCGTCGGTAAAGTCAAAGTTATCAAAAGAATAAAGAAGAATAACACGTCTCTGGAGTTACTTGACCAAATTGGCGAAACAGAGAACCTTTCAGACAGAGCCTTCTCTCAGATTACATAATTCACCAAAACCTTTTTGTATAATGCTAAAGACGATGAGTCTCTTGTAGAGGCAAGGATTCGCATGTACGAATCAATGAAGCAAAAGACATCACAATGCGTAGTAAATATGATCAAACGCAAAGCATTGGCTGAGCATGTCTCTTTCTGCTTGCAAGTGTAGCTGAATGTTTCCTTCTCTTACTGCTGAAACGAGTGCTAAAAGGGATGATACATCATAGAGGTAAGCAACTGTCATGTGCACTTTTGTAGCAATTTATGGCATAATGATATCAATATTAACAAGCGCACAGAAACGTTTTGAATTTATTAGGGAATTGAGACGCTTTGCATCTGGATCTGGTTGCAGATTTTGAAGATGTTAAAATAGATTAGCGTCAATTGTTGCGTAGTTTGACGTCAGTATTTCAACTCTAAACTGAATAAGAGCATTGAAGCTTTCTTTGTGAAGGCGCATACTCCTGTAATAGTGGTTTCCGTCAGCAACTTTGTCAGCTGAACCTTCTGCAATAACTTCGTTGTCTAACCAACGGGCTTTGTACCCTTTGCAACCATGGCGATTATGTTACATTCACTGCCTAACTCTACTCTAATAGCTCTAGAATACATTGATATTCTATGTGTTACAGCCACACAGGCTTTTTATGGACAAAGAAGCAGATAAAAAAATTGATGACGTCATCGACGAAAAATGCTGACATCAACAAATTCTATTTATATATACCTCAACAGAAAGCACTCTTTGCAAGCTTTTGAATGGCGGTAATATCAAGCTCGTAAAACTTTTATGACCAAAGTTATAAGAGATTTTAGGTGATTTTAGGCCCTTTGATGACGTCACTTATCACGTGATTGCCGTAAACTTTTCGAAAGGGCCCATCTCGGATTTGGGTTCTCCTGTCGATTCTCTATCGGATCATACCAAAAACATGTAGGTTAGGCACTTCCTTAGTTTTTTACAACTATTTCCCTGTCTAGTAGGAGTAGTAGCTTATCTGTTTGTCAATAATTCTAAGAGCAGGAACCGATTTCGTAAATGTGGCAAGGTTGTCCGCTCCACTTGGTCAATGTAAAAACCAACCTTGGCGGGGCTTGGACGCTGACACCCTAAGAAAGTGCATCTATCGTTGCAAAATATCCCATGTTTTCTGTCCCACGACAGTCGTGCAAGCCTCTTGAGTCTCGGCAACGCCGTACTGAGCCTTGGCAATGCCATTACTGAGCTCGTCCCTGGCGCATCAAGCCGTATTCATCACATAAACCTAATAACCTGTCGATGTGATACGTACAACCCATCCCACATATCGACAAAGCCAGTGTAACACGAGCACAGCACAGAGCAAATGAAGTGGCTTGCAGAGTTCGCAAGAAAAGTCTCACCACCGCACTTTTTAGGCAGATATTTCAAGCGGGGTGGCCGAAATCATCAGCTTTCCAGCTTGCCAAATATTGTCAACTTTGCGTCTTGGCTGCTTTTAATTGCGCCACACACTTAAATCTTTCCCTTTAGGTTTCTTGAAGGGAGTTTTACTGTATTGGAATTGTAAAACCCAATGAGATACATATAGCAAGTTCCGTCAAAAGAAAACACGTTCGACGAGGACAGTGAATTTCGCTTAACTGTATTCAAAACCCAGTCAAACGCTTTGGCTACCGCTACAGTCCGGGCTGATGTTTTCAACCTTGCCGGTCTCTTCTCTATCGCCCCAAACAAGGACGCAGGAGCAGCTGGAGCAGGGGGCTGGGGAGAGCTACTAATCAACTTATAGCCCACTATAATGCTGTAGATATTTCCGTCTATCATTCATTTTTGTGAAAAATGTCTATAACGGAACGGTATCGATACCGAATCGGTACCGAAAATAAGAACAAGTATAATCTGAAGGCGCATTTAAAAGTTCGCAGAAATATAAAGTGCCATACGGTGGGCGAAAATTGGGGGTTCAGAGATACACAACCTGTTGGAACCCTTTTTACACCATTTCTGTCCGCGGCTAGCATCAGCAACATCAACATGTAAGAAAAGATTAATAGCAACTTTCATAAAATGTTTTTCGATTATGAGCACAAGTGCCCTCCTCCTATATTCTGCCTCCTGGACCCTTCGTCGTCCCTGAACTTAGAACCTGATTCGAAAATTTCTTATCTTGTGTCTTACAGTACAATTGTTCGCAACTAGCGGCTACATACTGGTTACAACGCAACTTGCATTGCAATCCTGATTTTCACCCAATCAGCGGCTGATAGATCTGTCGAACTCCCACTCCAACCCAAGGGGCAAATCACTTTCCTTAGAACTGGACAAAATTTTGGGACTTCCACAAAAGAACAATAGCATTCCTTGAAAATTGTTAAAGGATTTTTAAAATAACAATAGGATTTTTATTTTAGAGATCTCAGCCCTCAGCAAAACCAATGTTTTTCGTATTTGTTATAAAGGTTTTTCTTATTATTCTTTCAAGCTTATGATCTCTGGATTTGAAAACATTTTTGTTATAAGGCCGCGTTTTCCAAAAGTCAGCAGCTTGGAGGTCTATCGGATCCTTTGGGTGGATAATTATTTACAGTAAATTTAGTAATTTTATCATTTCATTAAAATTTTTTAGACCTTATCAATGATGGAATGATGATATAAGATTATCATTTCATCAGAAACGGATCAAAAATTTATAACACAGTATTTACGGATATTTTTAGGTTCATCAACAAATTGATCCTTACGTCATCATTAGTTATCCTCCACGACGAAACCGTGGAAGAAGTGTGGTCTTGCGAGTTCAAATTGCGGAGTAAACAATAGATTGCCTCTGCGAGGGAGCAATATAAACATTCTGTTACAATTTGTGCGAAACGAAGGTAACAGGTGGGGTCTGGTTTACCACTCTAGCGGCTAAAGCAATACTGTGGTGGGTTTTAATGCTTGATGCGGTGGTATTTTTATGTGCACTGTAGTGGATACGCACTTCTGTGGAGGATTATTATGCTTACTGTGGTGGATACGCTAATCATAGCAAAATCAATAGATCAAGCAAAAAAAAACACACAAAATCCATCATAGTACGCAAAAAATACCAATAACCCTACACATCAAGCAAAATAACCCACCACAGTAGTGATAATCCACTACAAGACCCAAAAATGCCACCACATTAATCATATTAACCCACCAAAGTAGTGATTATCTACCATGGTACGCAAAAAGTACCACCACAATTAGCATTGTAACCCACCACATCAAGCATAATAACCCACCACATCAAGCAAATAATAATGACCCATGACAGTAGTACATATCCATAATAAGTGCTTATTGGTTCGCTAGCGTGTTTACAGTATCCTGGATACAAAAGTCTCTTAAAGAACGAGATCTTTTCTCTTTTTAGAGTCTGGTACCCAAGTTGGCGGTGGGGTGTACGTAGTTCTCCATAATACAGATTCTCAAAAAGATGCAATACATCAATTCGTATCGATAATAAATCTTGATTCTAAGATCCTGCCCAGGAAACCTCTGTCCGGCCTCTGTCATCCGGTGTCAGATAAACTTTATCTTCATATTTCAATCCATTTTCCATGTTTGACCTAAAGAACTACTTAATACTGTATGTTATGTAGATGTGGGATTCGCGTCATGCAACTGTTAAGACCAGAGTGCGACGAAACAATCCAGAAGACTCGTTTACATCATCTATCTGCGTAGTGTCCTCGTAAGTCCGATATAGTTGCCTATCATGGATTTCCACTGTTCTCTGTTCTGTGATTTCCTTTTGAATCCATATTCTTCTTTAATTCGGGCCACTCTTTAATGTCATCTATCCACATGCTCCGAGGTCTACCCTTTGCTCTTTTTTCTTCTATAAATCCTTCTATAACGTCGTTTACACCATATATCGCTTTAAAAAGATATACAGTGTCCACGTTTAACTTAAGTCCAATCATCCGGACATGAACTTCGGAGCAAATTTATGAAATATCCGCACACTATCATTTGAATAGTTTTTGAGCATGCGTTTTACAATGTGCCTTTCGTTTAAATGAAGGCGCTTGAATTTCTGATGGTGTGGAATGAAGTCAGCATCACGAAAAAGACTGAATCGGATTCAGTTTACAAAAGGCGCTCTTCGTCTCAAATGCATTTAGTGCTCGCGGCCTGTTTCACGCTGTACTCCCGAGCTCTGCCAAACATATAACATATAGCTTCTGAGTTGTTTTAGTAAATGTAGATTTCAATTGCTTGCCCCTGCTTGCTTTCGGTAATAGGAAAACAAAAAAGAATCGACATAAAGAGTAAAAAATCTTATTTTGCCCGATGTTCTCATATCTACATAAAAATATTTATCCTCTTCATTTATTGACGGAAGAAGGTTCTGCCAGAGTCCTGCATTAATACACAACGACAAATAAGGATGGACCTGACTTTAATATTTTCTTCACTCAACAATTCATAAGTCATTTATAACAAGGTTCAAAGGTCAAAGGTGACAAAATAAAAAAATCTGAACCAAATGACAAAATGTCAAAGGTCAATGGTGACAAAATTTTATAAAATCTTTCAAGGTTTCTATAACGTATGTTTTTACACTAAACAACGGAAAATCACTACTTGAAAGTTCTGGCGGCATTATATAACAAGAGTAGTAGAAAGAAAAAATGCGCTATTGAACCAAGATATATCCAGATCACGAAACATGATAACCGAAAACAATTTAAAAGGTTTTTACGGTTAAGTGAGCTACTAAGATGCTTTTAATGTTTTTTGTGTTCATATATAAAGTCTTCCTCTTTTACTTGCAGTTGTTATCTTCTTCGTCTCTCTCTGGATCTAGATCGACCTTCTCTCGGTGAATAAGATCTTCTTCTGTCTCTGCTTCGTGATCTTGATCTTGATCGATGTCTCCTGCTTCTGTGTCTTCTCTCACTTCTGTAATCATCATAAGGACTGCGTGCTCTATCTTCTCTTTCTCTATCTCGCTCTGACTTTCCTTTGGTCATCAACTGTGCTTCCAAACTGTGAAGACAGTCCTGCAAAGACTGAACCAACACTTGACTTGACTCCGTATTAGCAGTGGAAGATTGCTTGATAAGAGATATAGCAGTGACGAGAGTCTCAATACCGCTTTCGTAGTCACCTTCATTGGCGTCTGTCATTGCTCTCTGGATAGCCGTGCTAGCAACAGCCTGATTTCGTCTCATCGATTCAATATCAGCATCCGGAATACCTGGTCCACCAACAGGCATCCTCATGCCCATGGCATTGGCACCAGCAGATGCAAATGGATCCGGATGGCTGCCGTCCTGTGGCAAGAAAGCGGGATTGACATGTGGAGCTATGCCAGGTTTCGCCAGCTGCTGAAGACCGTTCAGGTCAGGTCGCTCTTGCGTTGCATTTGGACCAGCTGGTGCACCCATCATTGAAACTGGTACACCTCCAATCATAGGATCAACCGGAGGATGCCCACCAGGGATGCCATGAAGACCCATGTTCGGCATCATACCGGGAATCATTCCTGGCATAACTGGAGGGCGTAATGGCTGACCTCTGCTGTCAAATGGTGGCAAACCTCTTGGAAATCCTCCAAATGGTAAGTTTCCTGGCATTCCTGGTCGGATTCCCATTGGCGGCATTCTTGCTCCTTGCGGTAAGCGTGGTGGAAAGCGAACACCAGGAATGAAATTACCTCCGCGTGGTTGAAACCCGGGTTGGCCAGCGTTTTGGTCTTGGTTTGTATCGCCAGGTCGATCTGAAACGAAATAGATAGTTGCTGCATATACAGAAGTAATCGTTAATAAAGGGTCATACAGCGTTAGCAAAAATCACTTTATTAGTCAAGTCTACAACCTTTGAAGAGATTTTTCCACAACTGTCATACTACAATAGATGGGACTGGAACCTGGACTGCATAGCCAGAGAGCCGACGAAGATTCCAACGCTAAAGAGTTCAGTTAAATCGGTGCAATCATACAGCCCATGGCTCTCCTCCCAGACACTTCAACCCGAAACATTATGGTGTGATGTGAAATTTGTCATTTAACGTTGATGATTTTTGCACCGAAACCCAAGGTCGGAAAGGATGTGGCGTCGTAAAGGAGGCCTAAGGATGCGTTTCTACGATGACATAATTTCTCTTGAGTAAAGGCCTGGCTAAACTAGGAGACATGTTGCACGTGACATTGTTGCACGTGACATTGTCGCGCTTGACATGTCCCCTCGATATCTCCCAGTTTAGCTACCTCGGAGACCTTGAAGCGCATGACAAAATTTGAAGCGAGGGACACGCATATTTTTCTGGTAATATAACAAAAACCATTTCTTGGCTCCACGACACGCGGGGCATGCTGCTCGCCTGTCGTTTGCATGTTCAGCCACCCTTGGAGACACGCCGAAATACAATGTCGTGCGCGACACATCTCCTAGTTTAGCCACAGCTCAAGAAGAAAAACTAACAAGTTTGCCTTAACAACGATAATCATGGAAAGGGTAAAAAAAAGAAGCGTTACTTACTTTTCTTTGCCTGATTCTCAAACATCATCAAATTCTGTTTACTAACATGAGTAACCGCTGGTTTTTGTCCATGTAACTCCCTTGGAGAAAAGAAGGGATCGTTAAAACACATATGAAACACTATATACACCCTGGGTAATATCTGTGCAGTACGGAGGGTGTGCAGTAAGTGGAGGATATTCAATACAGTTAAGGGGTATCATCAGTACAGTGGAGGAATATCATCAGTACCGTGGAGGATAAATACAGCTGATGGCCTACTGTACCATACCAAAAAGTATAAATATATACGCAGTTGGGGATTAGCATGTTCATATTCACATTCACCTTCACATTCATGCGTTCTGTCACCAGGATTATTCAGTTTACTGGGACTTAGCAGAAACCAAACACAAACCATAATGCCTTTTTTGCTGGATGTCCCAATTCTACTCAGAGTTGTGCCTGCAGAACGCCACATAGCATACATGGTAGGGGGAGCCTTTTTATCAATGGGACAAAAGAACTAACTTTCGCTCAGCATGTGGGCAGAACTAGGGGCCCACAAGGGCAAATGTACCACAACTCAGTACGTTAAAAGATCCATTACGTCTAGTACGCATGATAGTTTCAGGCTCATGATAAGGCAGCATAAAACTTGTGATGGGATTCGAAAATTCTGATATCGTTTCTGAAAAACTTACTGCTTATCCAATCTTTCCATGATCAATCTTTGTGACGTTTCACTGCCAACTTCAACAACAGCAAATCTAATGGAAAAGACAACCTCGAATTACTAAAGGCAAATAAATAAACGAGAACTTGCTGTATACAAAGAGCACTTTAAATTATGTGCCAAGAAATTTTACGCTTGCTGACCAATTCGACCCAAGGAAACATGTACTACTTATGGTCAAAGATATAGGACGGTTAACCAAGTAAATTTCTTTAAGTTCTCTTAATTTGAGAGCCATGAAAAATCTAGTGAAAATAAAAAATTTCCAAGTGCCGGCGTATTCATTATTCCATACAGCTTAAAGGGGAAGAACAAATTTATTCAGGACGGTGAATGCTAGCTAACGTTAAGGAGGATTTATAACTATTTGACTTGATCAACAGGATGAAACTTAGGTTTAAATCAGCCGCAAAGCCATGCCTTGCTAAGAGTTTCTTTTCACATCTCACTTGAAAAAAGAATTCCAGATATAATTCCGGCATTTTTCTTACCTGTGTTCTCAATAATAGTGCAACGGACAAGCAATTCAGTTCATATCAAAACTTAACCAGTTACAAATACGCAAATACCGGAATATACATCGGAATGTACATGGGACAACATGAAGCATCAATTAGCTAAGAAGGTTAAGCATTTTACAGTAGGTTCGGTTACAGCTTTCTGTATTAAGCAAGCCTTTAAGTAGCTATATATTTAAATCAAGACATCAACATGTATACCAACATGCCTACTATACCATCAATAAAAACATATACCAAATACCGTGTAACATTTACGTAAGACTGACAATTTAAAATGAAACTTAGGGCATTAAAAATCATTCCGTCATAAAAAATATTATTTATGCTATGAAATAAAAATATTGAATTTAGATTTGTATATTATATTTTTACAGCTCGGAAAAATAGCTGGATTGATACAAAGAAAATACATAAAAAATCGGGAAGAAAGACAATTTGACACACAGAAAATAAAGTTTACTCAACGGTTTAGTTTGCATTGCATTGCTTGATATGGTGCGCGGAGAAGAAAATGCGCGATAAAAACAGCAGCCTGCGGCAGAAACATTCCCAAGTTTGTTAATAAACATTCGCCTTCCAAATCTAAGAACATTCCTAAGCTCACCCAAAAACAATTTGCTCCAAATCGAGTCCCAAATCTAGTAACTTTTCTTTGAATCTCAAATTCGCCTCTCTGTATGTATAGCCCTCGAATCTTGAGGTTGATCTTAAACAGCTCAAGATCCGGTCTAAAGCCATTCCTTTAAATAACAAAAAATTCCAAATGGAGGTTGACTGCTGATCCCCCTTTCCCAGTCTCTCTCTATATATAAAGTTGGGCTTTTCTTCGCGTCTATTGGGGATTTCCCAAAGAAAACGTGTTAAAAGAACAGTTCTATCAAGTAGTCCCTTTTTACTCGAAATCAATAGCAGGGAGCCTGAAGATTTGAAGTACTTTTTCAAGAGACTGCCACAGAGAGTAACGCTTTTATTTCCAACGGAATACAAGTACGCTCAAACTTTTAAATTTGTCTGCCATACACACCGCATAGATTCAGATTCGAATTTTACACACATGCTTTAAAAGGCATGGAGCAAATTCTAAAACCGCTTTTTGGCGACGCACCGTGTGCAATGCAATGCTTACAGAGATTGATATTTATAATTCCTAGCTGATATTCAGGGAGAGAGCATAGCCAAGAACTTGGATTATACGTTGGCATAGCAAAAATGTGAAAGGGCAGATGTGAAGTTTTATCCCTACTTTGGCCGCTCCTCAGAATTTCTTCAAAAGGTTTTCTCGTCCTCTAACGGCCTGGTATTTAATTGGACCCCAATCGCAGAAAAGGACTTCCTATTGTCTAGAAAATCTTTTTTGAACATGCCAAAATGCGTTATTTCTAGAAGGAAGACGTCATCTTCTGACGGGGCTACCTGAGAGTGAAAAAATTCTCGCGAAAACGGACCTTAAAAGGAGTATTTTTTCAAAGAACAAGTTCTTGCCTAGGCTCACTAATGTATATTCAACGCGATTTTACAATCACGAATTTCTGACTGAGATACGGAGCAGTGAAATCCATGCAAAGGAGACCATCTCCTTACCTTCAATCTGTTTAAGTCAGAAAATCAGAGTAAATTACCAAGAAGAGAAAATACGAGTGTCAATCAAGTCTTAAGGACAGGCTTTTTAAAGCGTCTTTGTGCCTTACATAAATTGTACGACATGTCTTAATTGTACTTTCTTATATCTCAGATAGTTTACAGCCTTATTTTGAAGAGGATTTTCAAGGTCGATTCCTTTGTACAGAGGAGATTCGAGGAGATTCATATGACGATGAGGTGAAGATGAAGACGAAAGCAAACTAGATGGTTACGGTAAGACCCTGCGACTAGAAATCATATTTTTCTAACTCCAGACGGTATTACTGAAGCCAAAAATGGAAGGTTTTTGCGAGTTATCATCTCTCTATCACATATTTCAGAAAGAAATACGGTATTTTACTTGTATCAAATAATAGGAAACTCTCTTAAGTACATTTGATGATCTATGAAGATTTAAAAAGGGATATGAGTTGAAATAAATATAGGTTCCAAGTTGCAGGGAGTTACTGAGACTGCGTTTATGACAATGAGAGCTGAGAGCAGTCCTGTGAAAACTGAGAAGAAACATTATATAAGAACAGTTTAAGGTAGAAGGGAACCGACTTCAGAGAGGCTTACTTCAAATTTTAAGACACTATACTTGCTAATATAGTATTATAAAGCTTGTTGAACCAACTCTGAAACATTACTTAAGGGGCAATACAAAATTATGCGCAAAACTTACCCTTTAGACTGTCCATTTGCCCTATTCTCAAAAAACTTGATATTGATTAAATCTGTAACTCCACATCCTTGAATCGCATTAGATAGTTCTTCGTCAGTTGTCCACTTTTGAAAAATCACAAAATAATACATGGTAAAAAATTACAGTGTAAAGCTAGAAATATTTTCTACCCAACTTTTAAAATTAGTTGACTGTTCTGTTGATTTCAGTCTTAGAAAGTTTCTCCGATTTGTTACTAAGTCACCAATTTAACAATTATGCCTCATAATCAGAACCAAATGTCCTGAATCTAATTATATTTACAAAGGCTAGATAATTTTGTCTTGTTGTCACAATATTTTACAATATTCATACACAGAGGCATAGCTCCGCAATACATTTACACAAACGCAACAAAACAATATATAATGCACTTTCAGAAAAAAGTTAATTTTTTCCAGCACTTTAAAATTTCAAAATTAAATCTTACCACACAGTTAAGCCTCCTATATCGACCGAAACATAGGTTATTAAAGTCACTAGCTACTAGAAACAGTGAAATTTTAAAGATAACACTAAATAAAAATGCTTATGTAAATATTTGTGCCTTATCTAAGCAATTGATGTAAAACTCGATGACAATATTCGTTACAAAAAAGACATTTTTTCACTCATCAACTTATTCTTTGGTCATGCTGCAATATACTTTAAGGTGAATGGTGTTTAAAATACAAAACCAATCTAACTTCATATTTCTGATTGGTGCATTTTGATCTGTATGTAGGATTATATTCAGCGTTAGTCAGTTGTTTTAGCCTGACACTTATATCCCTACATAAAGCATGTTCCATAAATTTTTAGCTTTTCTTTGCAATACTGAAAATAATGTAATGTTGGGTTTTTGATAAGCGCATAACACAGTAAACAAAAAACTTTATGCAAGGAAAAGTCCTCCATGTCACAGCAGATTACCATAAAGAATATGGAACAATTTCAAACTTGACTCCTTTGTATTTGATACTGCATGAGCTTTCACATTTTACCAAATAAGAAATGACAGCAAGCCTGCATGCAGTCTTGTTTTGCTCTGAGCAATGCGAATCACTGAAAATTTCTTGCATCAAGTCAACAGCAATTCTGACCATAAGAGTTTTCAAAGATTTGAAACAAAAGTACAAGGGAGAAAGCAAGTTATGCAAAATCTGGAACTCACTTCCAGCTGAAATAAAGTCAGCCCGAAATAACAAAGAGTTCAAAAGCTTAATAAAGACATGGTTCTTAAATAAAAAATGTGCCTGTTCCTTCTGTAAAAAATGAATCTTTGATGCAATCTGTGGAGTTGCTTCATGTTAGTTTGAATTAGTGTTTATCACTATTGTGTTATACTAACGTTAAACAATGTAGAATTACAATTACAATGCTAGCCAAGGTAATGCTAGATATGCAAAGCCACATCTCATTCGCATCATCAATAGATAAAGAATGAAAATTTTCAAAACACAGTGTTATTGCTGTGAGTTGTTAATGTTTTTTTAAGCTGTAAGAAAGAGCTGAAGCATTTTTGGACATACATAAAAGCTTTATTTGCCTGATACTCATCAGAGAATAAAGTTGGAAACAAACCGAACACTTGAAAAAGGTCTGCTTCTGACGTTTATACTGTGAAAAGTTTCAGACCAAAAAAAAGCTAAAGCATGTCCAAAAATGTTGGAATTGTTGAAATTTTGGAATTTTGTACTGCTCAAAGACTGTTTATTACGTTATTACTAGTTAAGAAGAGAGACATGACAAAAATTTATTTCTAACAATTTTTTTGTCCTGTCTTTCTTCTTTGCCAACATTCAATTCACTTGGCATGAATTGAATTTCACTCAAAATGATTATAACAAAAGATTGACGACTTTTTATTATATTAACAATTGATGAATATAAATTGTACTTACCCATGAAAGATTACCAACATACAGAGCTTTGCCTTTATCTGCACCTTTTGAATACAAGCTGGCAGCTATCTTGGCTTCTTTTTCCTGTTGCAATGCTGATTTTGGATGTATGGTTGTGTACGATTTGTATTCTTTCCCACCTGAAACAAATATGCAAAGCACAGGTAATAGATGTGAAGAACCTAACTGATGGAAACTGAATATAAGAACAGTTGACACAAAAAGGCAAAACTAGGTCACAAGCTAGCAAATCTATCTGCACTTCTGTGGTGGTATTTCTGCAAACTGTAATGGATAAGCACTACTGTGGTGGGTTATTATGCTGTAATGGGTTTTTTGTTTGATATGGCGGTATTTTTTGCACAGTGAATGGATAGATCTATAGAGTTTGGCTATGATTTTGCGTTCACCATGATATACATAAAAAATACATCCACAGTAGTACTTATCCAGCACAGAATGTGAAAATACCACCACATCAAGTATACTAACCCACCACAGTAGTGCTAATGCACCACAGAAGGCAAATAATATTAACACATCAAGCATTATAACCCATCACATCAAACATAATTACATAAAAGTAATAGTAATACACATAAAAGTAATGTGTATCCACCAAAGTAGGCAAATATACCACCACAGTGTGCAAAAAGTACCACCACAGTAGTGCATATATACTACAGTAGTGTATATAGATTCACTAGTGTGGGTCAGTATATTTCTTCTATGATCTGATATCATAACTTAGAATAATGATAAAATAAAAACATAGCAGTAAATACATACTTGGAGCATCCTCTTCTGGAAACTGCAAAGTAAATGAAAGCATTATTTATTAATTGTTATTGAAAGCAAGAGACGAGAATGATTCTCCATTCAAATGCCTTTTTCTTGCTATTACAAAGGTATTTAGCCTATAAATGGACAAAATAAAAACCCTGGAAATCTCAAGTTTTCTTCCAACAGAGAAAAAATATGATAGAAAGGCAAACAAAACTCTTCTACAGAATACATCAAGCGATAGGTGAAATTCAGAATGTTTCCTTACTTTTAGAAGCATGACAAATGAGCATTGGTGCCAAAGCAGGGGGGGGGGCGATTGCCCTTGTTACCCTAATAAATATTGTGAAATTCTTTGATTTTCCTATCATTTTGCCATGAACTTCTGCCCCTGCTGCCCGGTGCTTTTCTTCCGGCACCTCTGTAAATAAGAACCTCATAGCAATAATTTGCATGACAAGGCACATGCCTGATGAGGCACATGCATAATGGTCTAAAATTTGGCACTCTATTCAATTTTCTATACAAAGTTTAATGCATAAAATGAGCTCTATATTGCCTTATAGAATTACTACAATTTCAGATATATTGTAAAGATAAACATACTGCCTGAGCATCCTTTTGAGCTTCAGGATTTGTCAAGACATCTTCATATAAATCTGCACCATATGCTGCTTCAGGTCCTTCATTCTACAAGAAAACAGTTTATACTGCATTAGCTTACTCTCACTTATATTTGGTCAAGATTGAAAACACTTGGGATTGTGAGGAGGAAGGTGGCATTTTTATGTCTTATGAAGCTAGCTTGTTTTGTTGTCAAGAGCTTTGCATGGATAGGGTCCAAGCCCCCAGACAGGGTAGCATCAAGGGGTCAAGGTATCTTGTTCATCTACCTCTGAGATGCTAGCCATTGGTGCTAAGCACACAATTTCACCTTCACCATGGCCTATATAGATGTCTTTATGTTTGAAAAGTTGTTATGTTAACATTGACACTACGGTGACAGCCATTTATTTTGGGTAATTGAATCCATACGCTATGCAGACCCCATGTGAAAATGATGTCACAATACCCCCTGGGGATGAAGGCAAGGGTGAAAGCTGATGGGATGGGAGGGTTATTCAAGGGGGGCCAATTCAAGGATTTACAGTTTGTTCACCCCATTTGCAACGATAATATGAAAGATGCAAGCTAGACTGCTAACTTTGTGGCTTGCTCAGAATTCGTTTAAAGCAACTCTAGGCTAGGAGTGCAACGTCAATTTCAAGCAAAATTTTTTATAAAAACTACAATTCAATCCGGGTACATTACATTAGACTGTATGATGGGGAAAAATGGGCAAAGCAAAAACAGATAAAGTGCACTTTTATTTCTCTTGATATCAACATTGGAGCGCAGTTGTGCAAAGTTAGCAGGCTTGGGCATGCAGGCACAGGGATAAATGTTTCGTCTGGATACACAGTTTAACGGTTAGGCCTAACTTGAGTGTACAGTTAATTATAATCAAATTTCAAAAATGGCTGCCATATTTGTGGGGCATTTTTTGCTTTTTTTCATTATAATTGACGATTGATCAACCTTTTCATTTCATTCTTCTTACCGGATTTGCTGGGTTCCCAAACTCATCAACTCCAGCATAAAGATCTAGTTCACCATGAGGAAGAGGTTCATCTTTGATAGGTGCAGGAATCGCAGCCATTGTTTCTCTCGGAAAAACAAAGAAGAATGGAAAAGTTCTTTCCTTTACATTTAGGCCCCTCGCGAGTTTTGCTTCTTGTGAAATTACGCATGCGTGGTATGCTTAACTTGTTTGTGGTTCCCTGTTTGGGACATGTGACCCCTAGCGACTTACCAACAGGGAAACAAGGGATTTGGCGCCAAAATGAAATAAAACAGAAATAAAACAGGCCAAAATTCATTGTCAAGAATTTCACTTCCCTCTCACGATCGAAGGCTGTTAACTGAAAAGGTAAGTATACTTACATATTTTATGCCCACCTATGACATAAGCATGCTTCTAGTCTTACAAAAATCAATTTATCCTTTCGCTTTGAAAAAACTTCGCGTGATTAAATCTCGTTGTCAAATTCATCAGTAGGTACCTAGAGAAATGGCGCCAAAAACTTAGGACAAAAATACTACACTCTGGTGCCCCTGGTACTTAATGCACTTACGTTGAAATTAAAATATAACTGTATTATTAATTTATTTATTCATATTTAAAAAATTTCATTTAAAAAATTGTTGGGACTTTGGAGGATTGCAAAATGACACGGGATTTGGAAAAAACGGCGCCAAAAATTATCAAAAAAATTCCGTTTTAAATTTTCAGTAATAGTATTTTACTCGTAAAATAAACAATTTATGAACTTGGTAACTAAGATTGGTAAAAAATTCGAGTGAAAATGTAGATTTGTATCTGGAAAAGGTAAAAATATGCAGGTTTAAAATGGCAAAATTCAAAAATACAAAGTTACAGTTTATTTTCATTGATTAAGGAGAGGAATGACAGGTAAGTGGTACCATCAAAATTGGGATTACCGGGTTCCTCAACCTGCTGTTGGGTGGAACTAGGGTACCAAACCTTGTGATACCAAGCCAGAACCAAGCCTTACCTAAAAATCATAGATTTTTTTTCACTTGTTCCAGGATCAAAAATGTTGACTGCTGAGCCCAACTGTGTTACTGACAAGGACAATAACAAGAACAAACCTGGATTGAAAGAGAACTCAAAACTAAAAGAGACAAAAGCAAAAATAAATCACGATGAGCATCAATATTTGGATCTAATAAAACATGTCATGGAAAATGGAAAAGTGAAAAGTGATCGAACAGGTTCTACAAGAAAAATAATATTCAGATATTAATATTTACGTTCTTCGATTGTCATCCTTACCATAAAATGGAAGTAGAATTCTTTGCATATAAGGGAACTCCACTGGCCCATTATCGATAAAATTTCATCCTCAAACTGCCTCTCTGTCTCTTGTAACAGTCACTGCAAGGGTTTCCTTGTTTTCATCATTAAGCTGTTTAGGTATTGATTTGGTATGCCGTAAAACTGCATAGAAACTTAAATTTTGTTTAGAGGCATGTCAATTCACTAGCAATGCTTGAGTTCAGAGAGTTTGTTAAGCAATGTCACACCATATTACATAGGTTTTTAATATCAATTACTTACGTTTTCAGGAACTGGCACCATATCTGTATTTGGAGCCCAAATGCGATTTAATCTGAGGGAGAGTTTCCCTTTGTTAACAACCAAGAGAACTTTCTGGAGAGGCCTCGCAGAGGAACTATTGTGGTTTATTAGAGGTTCTACGAATGCAAAGCTTCTGTCTGATAAAGATGTTCATATCTGGGATGCAAATGGTTCTAAAGAATTCTTAGAGGCACAAGGTAAATGAATCCTTCTGGCTCCTTCAAGGTCCCCTTGTTTAACTGTCATAAGATAATATCTTACAAATTGCAATGCCAAACAAGAATGTCCTATTCAGGGGGCTTGACTTTGAAAACAAATAAATTTTGTTCTTCAGGTCTTGGTCACAGAGAAGAGGGAGATCTTGGACCTGTTTATGGATTTCAGTGGAGGCATTTTGGAGCAGAATACACAAATATGCATGATGATTATACTGGGAAGGGTGTGGATCAACTTGCGAAGGTGATAGACCTGATAAAAAATGACCCGGATAATAGGAGAATAATCATGTCTGCTTGGAACCCTGTAGGTTAGTAAAGTTTTGAATATATTGTAACATTTATAAATAGGGAAAGGAACAGGGGTTTCTTTGGCCAACTGTGTGACCACTGGATGAAAAAAAGCCACTAGTTAGAAGACAACCAGGCTAGCTTCACACCAGCTAACAGCAAATGCAACTGTTGAACCTTTCACCCATGGTATTGTCACAGCGTCACGGCCAGGGTTTAGGTCTCGATTTAGTTAACCTACTACTGAGATCCTAGCATGTCTGTCTGTTTTTTTGCAGATTTACCAAAAATGGCATTACCACCGTGTCATGCTTTTGTGCAGTTTTACGTTTGCGACGGTGAACTTTCTTGTCAGCTTTATCAAAGATCTGGTGACATTGTGAGTAGTCAGCCTTTTATTTTTGTTTTTCATTGGTTTCTCAGTCCGATTGTGCAGTGGAGCATACTTGTCATTACTCAGACTGATCACACATGTGCTTCCTGGTCTCTATAGAACCTATAGTTCAATTTTAATTAATCAGAATTTAGTTGTTATTGAACTGAAAAGATAAGCCCATCACTACTGTTTTATCTACAGATTATAACTATGGCATGTATGGCACTAATTTCAAATCAAAGTTCTGACTGCATGTGGTTGTGCTGTTACCATTCCAGTTCCATAAATCCACAATTCCTGGTTCCTTAGGTCCTGATTCCTAAATTCCATAAATCCACTATTCCTGGTTCCTCAGGTCCTGATTCCTCAGGTTCTGATTACCCAGCTCATGATTCCTCAGCAAACTGCATCAAATGTCAGACCCTTTACTGTCCTTGAATATGCTTTTTTATCAATTGTTACTGGCTTTGGTTACTATATACATGTCCAAAAACTTTGCGATATATTGCATCAAAACAATGAGTTGTTAACTTGCACTATTTCTCTAATGCCTCTTTTGTTTTAGGGCCTTGGTGTCCCCTTCAACATTGCAAGTTATGCTCTTCTTACATACATGATTGCACATGTCTGCAACCTTAAGGTGAGACAGAATTGGACAAAAAACCATTTCTTTTGTGTGAAAAGTAATATCAAGTTCAGCATGATATTATTTAAGATTCAAGACCCAAAATTAAAGATCCACGATCCCAGAAATTTAGATCAAATATAATAAGATCTGGAATCTTAAATTATATCATCCAAAAATTTCAAGGCTTAACAAGTCTGTTTGTTTTCTCTAGCCTGGTGATTTTGTTCACACAATCGGTGATGCCCATGTTTATTCAAATCATGTCGAGGCATTGAAGATTCAAATAACAAGGGAACCAAGACCGTTTCCAACTCTGAAGTTTAAAAGGACAATCACAGATATTGATGACTTTAAGTTTGAAGACTTTGTCTTGGAAGGATACAAACCACATCCAAAAATTAAAATGGAAATGGCTGTGTAGCTCAGACACTATTTGACGAAGGTGATCTCAAACCTTTTGTATGCAGTCTGTATCTGTAATTCTGTACATATTCTTTTTCAAAGTAATAATCATTAATATCAGGTAAGGAAAAAGTTTCTAAAAATGTTCAAAATATTTTTAAAAAAGCTGTTCAAAATATCTAGTTCAGAATATTTTTATCCCAGATATTCAATTTTTGGTGATTAAACAAAGCCACTTATTTTGCAATGAAACTTGTATATTTAGTATTTTTATTAAATTTGTTTGGTATTCGTTTGTACAGTTTTTTGGTATTTTATTTTACGCTAGACTAATTGAAGTTATAGCAGCTTTTTATAACTGCTGTTGATTACTTTGCAACAAAATATAAAAACAAGTTTTGTAATGTGTTTCCAAAGTATTTTGTACTATTTTTTATGGTTATCGCTTTTAATAAGTTACAAAAACAACGTGTAAATAATATTTTTCACTTTTGACAGTTCGCAACGAATTGTAAAATAGCAATGTTTATTGAGAAGAAAATGCAGCTAAGTTTTTTCATACTTTATCATTTTGTTATCGCAGAATATTTTTGGGTTTTTTCAAAGAAACACGTAGTCGTGAGCATATTATTTTGAAGCTCTCGCTCGGCTTCGCGGCGCGGGGCAATTGAACTACAAGAAATGGCATCTACATAATTGCCGTTTATGCACGTTAGTTACACGTTTTTTTTAAGGAACACCTTTATAAGGAACTCGAGGCTGAAAATTCCCAAAAAATTAAGGAACTGTCGAGGCTCGGGTGAAAAAGTAAAAAACTCTTTTTTAAAGAACAGGACGGTTTGTACGAATAAGGAACAGAAGTACAATATATTTCCCATCGTTCTTCCCAAAAGGCTCCATTTATTCTTAAAGCTAGAAATGAAGAATAGTTTCTATGAATTTGCTGTAAAAATTAGTATTTATACATATCCCACGACAAGGAACAGTATAAGGAACTTTCAGCCTCATTTTGTTGAAAAATTAAGGAACTCCAGCCTCAACTCAGACCAAAGGTTCCTTATAAAATGAACCTGAAACGGGGACAGATGCTTCATTTCGTGGATGCTTGCTAAATTAGATGCAGCGTAGATTCGAACCAATGACATATTTAGCACCTAGCCATATACAAAGCTATAAAATTTATCTCAGCGCACATGCATCTTTCGTTGTGTCGCCAAATGTTAACCTTGAGATGACCATGACTATGACTGGATGCGTTTACAAATTGGTACCGGCTAGACTCGAACCAATGACATTTCAAATTGGCCACACGAGTGTCGCACAAAATGCCGGGTTGCACCTGGAGTTTATGCCCCAGAAACCTCGAAAGGTTTCTGATGACTGGGCTCGAACCCATGATCCTGAAGACTAGACTCGAACACAAAAGCCAAGTGGAAGGCACCTGGGACCTGGCCAAATGAAACAATCCACGATTTAACTGCATTTTTGACATGAATGCGATCCAGATTGTACTATTAACGCCTGCAAAGGGGATGACACTACAAACTAGACCATGGCTGGTCATGGTCAAATTCAAATGACTTAAGGCTCTGACTTGAACCTACGAACGTTCAATTTTGCACCCTGTTCTTTGTTTTGTGCCTATGACAACGAAAATAATCAAACTTATCGGACCGTAACCAAATTTATTGTGGCAAATGAAAGCAAAACAAAATGTCCGATCTCCACCTCTGATCAGAGAGTCAACAAACACAGCATCAACCAGCTGCTGAAAAAAGCTAACAAGAAAAGGTACATAATAAACATCTTGAATGTTCATATTTATTCCTTTCTTATCGCATGAAGACTTTTATTTACTGACGATTATTTATTTCCGAGATCACGAAATCGTCTATCATTGTCTTTATTTATATGATGTTGATATTGGCACAGCACAAGAGCTGCTGCTCCCAAACAAACACCTGAAGTAGTAAACATCCTATAGAACCGATCTCCCCAAGAGGGTCCCTAGGTTATAAAGACTCATTAACTCTGCCCATCTTACTGTCTTGCATCGATCGCGAAGGTTGTTGATTTCCGCTTTCCCAGATCTATTTCTCGGCTGAGAACTTCCTAGTTCCTGTCTGTGACGTTGTATGCAGCCGACTTGATCGTGTGGTCATACCTTCTATGCCGCAACAAACATCGTCAAGCATAGCCATAGCATATTGCCACCTATGCCTGTCCTGTTCAGAGGGGAGACCTATTACTAGGAATATCCCCCCCCCCCGTTGATTCAGTAATGCAGACGGACTACGGTACTTGGAACTGAGAACTTTTCTGATTTAATGATTTCCATCTGATTCCACTCTGAACATGGTCGCAAATTATAGTATCCTTGTGTCCCTGCAGATCAAAAACGTAATCCTGTCGAATTCTGTGGCAATGATTTTCACTTTCCTGTATGTTCTAGAACAATAAATTTTCTGCCTGTAGTGGCTAAGTTAAAGCTTCAAGTATTGTGACAGAAGCTGATGCTTCTATGCATCGCGAAGAATTAGGAGTGCTTTCCCTCGTTTATCACAACGCTTCGCGTTTTGACTCAGAAACTTAGAAGCTTTGAGTTTCAATCAGCAAAGTATGGGAAAGTACTGTTTTTACAATGGATAAATAATTGCTAAGAAACAAGACTACCTTTAAAGAAATACTGCTAAAAAGCTTGTTCAAAATGACCAAACTCGAAAAAAATAGCTCCTAGAGTCAAGTAGCCTAATTTCAATTCCAAAGCTCAACCGGCATGAAAGGCAAATTAAGATTCAAAAATAACGCTGGAAATTCACCAATTGAAACGCTGCTCACTGTGCTCTGAAGCTCTATCTACAAACAGCTGTTGATAATTAAAAAGTTAGAACAATTAGCACGAAAAGTCTGTATAACGTACAATCATCAAATTTGCTTTTCAACTTTGCAGAACCTTTGAGACGAATTTGAGACCGGAGATCCAAGCCAGAAAACAACTGAAGAAAACGCAGACGAAATTAACCGTATTACAAATATCGGATAATTGAAGAGAAAACACCAGAGAACTTATATAACGACGTAGATCATAGATAGAACCTAGTTGATCAATATTCCTCTTAAAACCGGCCTTAGTTGTAGCATAAGCCAAGTGGAGTCAGAGATCCAATCTAAAAAACTACTCAAGAAAGCACTGGCAAAGTCAGATATATAACAAGTAGTCAGAAATGGGTAGTTGCAGAGAATACATGATGGACCTTATATAACGACGTAGATCATAGATAGAACCTAGCCTTAGTTCCAGCATAAGCTAAGTGGAGTCATGATTCCAATCTAAAAAACCGCTCAAGAAAGCACTGGCAAAGTCCAATGTATAAGCAGTAATGGGTAGTTGCAGAGTAAACATCGCGGATCTTTTATAACGACGTAGATCTTAGACAGAAACTGGCTGATTCTATATGTCTTTAAAATTGTCTTTAGTTCTCGCGTAAGCAAATCAGAACCTTAGATCAAATCTAACAAAACCACTGAAGAAAACGCAGACAAAGTCGAAGGGAAATTCGAAAGAAAGCACCAAAGAGCTTATATAACGTTGTTGATCATAGGCAGAAGCTTGCTAATTCCTATTCGTCTTAAAACTGGCCTTTGGCACTGGTATAAGCCTATCAGAACCGAAGATCGAAGAACTTCTCAACAAAGTGACAGAGCAGAATTCGTAACTGATAGTGGATAATTGAATGGGAAACATCAGTGAAGATATATAACGACTGAGACCAATCAAGAAGCAAAACTGACGCATATAAGTCTTGGAGCGGGCCTACAATTCTAGCTGGCCTTGCTAGTACGTGCTGTTCTAGCTCTATATAAGCCCAGTAGAATCAGAGGTTCAAGCTAAAAACTACTGAAGAAAACGCAGAAACTGTGCAATATGATATGTAACCGACAATAGATAACTGAATGTGAGACATTAAAGAAGATATATAACGACTGATATCATAAACAGGAGCAGAGCTGACGATTATTTGCCTTAGAAATGGCCTTCATTTTCTAGCTCTTGTATAAGCCCAGTAGAATCAGAGGTTCAAGCTTAAAGCCACTGAAGAAAACGCAGGAACTGTATGTTATGATGTCACCGACAATAGATAATTGAATGGGAGAGTCGAGATCAAAGACAGCAGTTGGCTGATGCATATTCGTCTTACAACTTTCCTTCAGTTCTTCCTCTAGTGGATTTAAAGGGTTAGAGCCATGAACGACGATAATTGCCTAAGTGTCTGCCCGGACATCCGAGACTTATCAAGCAACAGTCTTATACCTCTAGCAGTTGCAGAACTTGTATTAATACCAGTCACAATATTATCCAATACCATGGTACTTCTCGCTCTAATACGAACCAAATCAATTGGATTAGCATCGCAGTCTTTTGCAGTGGCACTGTGCATTAATGATCTTCTGATCGGAGTATTTCTACAACCAATAACAGCTGCTTATATATTCTCAAGCACATTACAAGGCTCATGCAAAGTACGATGGACATTACAATCGCTTTCCTATAGTCTTCTTGTATTGGATATGCTTATCATCTGTTCAATGGCGATCGAACGTCTCATCGTCCTTAAATACGCATTATCGAACGTCCTGTTGCGTTGGCAAGCTATCAAGAAGTACGTCTTGGTATTTGATGCCGTGTTTGCCATTGCGTTTTCATCTGCATCTGTACTGATTGCCAAATACAGTAATCATTTCTATCATCTATTCAGCTTTGCATCTCAAATTCTGGCCTTCTCGATATTTCTTGTGACTGTTATTGCGTATATACTGGCCTATAGACATGTGCGAAGAAGCGTATGTAAGATATCTAATGAGGAGAACAGCAACGTCCATTTCTGCAATAAAAGTCTTCGGCATGATGTTGCATTGGGGAGATCAGTAGTAATGATCCTAACTACTTGTTTTGTTCTTTACATGCCCCTAGCTGCATCAGAAATTGTGTGGACATTGTACTTGTATGATCAAGAAATCAGTATTTCGCAGAAAACCGTCAAACTCTTTCTAAGCTGGTCATTTGTTCCACTTTTTATCAACTCCAGTGCTAATGTTTTTATTTACTCCTATTTCAATCGACCAGTCAGGCGGTATATTGTCAGAAGAATACCTAGATTGTGTAAGATATGCTTTATCTGGAGAAACGTCGACGCAACTGACATGTCAGCGGACACAAAATTGTAGGCTAAGGTGATCCGAACGTATATGAAAAGAAAGTTGGCAAATATAGTACACAAAGCTAAGTCGCCTAGACTATGAACGTTTCTTTAAAACTCCAAGTTTTACAATGTGTATTAATTTTTCACTAATTCATACAATATCGTTATACAAATCCTTCTCGTATAATGCTTGACAACGGTGAAACATAATGCTTGACAACGGTCAAACAAAATGTTTGACAACGGTCAGACAATGCTTGACAACGGTCAAATATAATGCTTGACAACGGTGGAACATATAATGCTTGACAACGGTCAAACATAATGCTTGACAACGGTCAAACATAATGCTTGACAATGATCAAACGTAATGCTTGATGATGGTCAAACAATGCTTGACAACGGTCAAACATAATGCCTGACAATGATAAAACGTAATGCTTGATGATGGTCTAACAATGCTTGACAAAGGTCAAATATAATGCTTGACAACGGTCAAACATATAATGCTTGACAACGGTCAAACATATAATGCTTGACAACGGTCAAACATAATGCTTGAAAGCGGTCAAACATAATGCCTGACAATGATCAAACATAATGCTTGACAACGATCCAACATAATGCTTGACAACGGTCCAACATGATGTTGGACAACAGTCAAACATAATGCTTGACAACGGTCAAAAATAATGCTTGACAAAGGTAAAAAATATTGCTTGACAACGGTCAAACATAATGCTTGACAACGGTCAAACATATAATGCTTGACAACGGTCAAACATAATGCTTGAAAGCGGTCAAACATAATGCCTGACAATGATCAAACATAATGCTTGACAACGGTCCAACATAATGCTTGACAACGGTCCAACATGATGTTGGACAACAGTCAAACATAATGTTTGACAACGGTCAAAAATAATGCTTGACAAAGGTAAAAAATATTGCTTGACAACGGTCAAACATAATGCTTGAAAGCGGTCAAACATATAATGCTTGACAATGGTCAAACATAATGCCTGACAATGGTCAAACATAATGCCTGACAATGATCAAACATAATGCTTGACAACGGTCAAACATAATGCTTGACAACGGTCCAACATGATGTCGGACAACAGTCAAACATAATGCTTGACAACGGTCAAAAATAATGCTTGACAAAGGTAAAAAATATTGCTTGACAACGGTCAAACATAATGCTTGAAAGCGGTCAAACATATAATGCTTGACAACGGTCAAACATAATGCCTGACAATGGTCAAACATAATGCCTGACAATGATCAAACATAATGCTTGACAACGGTCAAACATAATGCTTGACAACGGTCCAACATGATGTTGGACAACAGTCAAACATAATGCTTGACAACGGTCAAAAATAATGCTTGACAACGGTCAAATATAATAGTTTCAAAATCGCGTCAAAGATTCTATTAGTATAATTTCATATAATAATCGAATAGATCATTAATATTGTATGCGAAGTTTCACACCAAGAGAGCCACATAATTATAGTAAAAAATATCGACACAAATAATATGTAAATCTTAATAAGGGGGAGACTGGGGGTCCTACTAAGAAAGGAGGGATCGGTAATTTAAAAAGAATTAAATTAGCGGGGAGGCGGAAATTAGGCACCTAAGGGTAGCTCAAAGAAGTCAACGCAAGGACTTGTACAAAAAGTTTCTTTGTGGCATAAATGATTTTAGATACAGTATAGTAGAAACCGCATGTAATAAAAAGCTTGATCTGTGTTTAAATGAAACCAAAATAAATAAATGTTGAATGCTCTAGCAGGCCATTCTGCATTTATTCTAAACCAAGATCGACCAAGATGGACATAAATCATTCCACAAGCTTCTTCTGAACGACACAACACAGCAAATAAGATTTAAATCCGATTTTTGCCAAATTTAATTCCTCCGATATTCAAGTAATGGTTGGAAAAAATTAATAGATAGCTGGTAATTTCGAAACCATAAAACGTGCACTGATAAGAAATATCTGTCGCAAAATCTCTCCTTAAAATATAATGAGCTGGTTTATAAAATCACTGTTAATAAGAAGAACAGGTGAATCTGTTCTGCTGAGCGAAATAAAAGTGCGCACCAGACAGCCACATTACACCTGCATCTGCGAGGGAGAAACATACCCTCAGGGACCAGACACAGCTCGTGAAGTCGTGACGGGGCATTCAACTCCGAGGGGCAATTCAATCCTTGACAATTTGGTACATCTCTGCTTGAAGTCATTTTGTTTTCAAGGAAATCCTTGACAGCAGAAAAATCTCTGGACAGACTAAGGGCTTGTTCTTAAAGCAATTCTTTTTTTAGCCTTCCTTTTTCGGGATGTGTGTTTTTCGAAGCCATTCTTCTGAAAACGGTAGGTTTTGGATCTCTTCAAAACCTTCTGCCATCAAAAGCAGAAGGTATCCGAGCCTTTCGGTTCGAAGTTCGTAAGAGACTAATTTTACCAGTTGTCAGGAACAAAGAGTCTGGGGACCAAACACGCAAGAATTTTGGCGCGAAAGTTGACTCACGTTTGAAACAAACTTTGGAAAGTCTCGGATTTTCGGAATTTCTGGTTTTAAAATTATGGATTCTGTTTTGAAGCTTTCTGTTATTGAAATTCGGAAGTTTTTTGAGGTTCAGAAGAGCATGCCCTAAGAAAGAAAAAATTTTTTCACTTGGACTCTTCAATTAATTCTTTAGGTCTTCCCGCTGTATCCCGCAAGCTGATTGGTGTTTAAATCACAATGCCATTCGGCTTCATTGCTGATTGGTCAATTTCGATCTGCATCTGGGAATAAAATCCGCCTATGTCAATCGCTGTGGCCTGTTTTTGACGTTTATACTGAGGAGTTTCAGACGAAAAATGTTTTAAAGTAGCTATGTCCAGAGATTTTTCCGCTATTTCTCGCAATTTTGAAATTTTCTACTACTTAAAGACTATTTCTAGAATAGAAGAGTTATGCTTTCTCCCTTGTTTTCCCCAGAATCCCTTTATTTCTCATTTCTGAAACGAACGTGAATTTTGAGTTTCATAAGATTGACGAGTTTTCTGTATCAACTCAAATTAAGTATTTAATAATTTATAATTTCCTTAATCAATTCCAAAAAAGTAATTTCATTTTAGGTGTAATCTCTCACAGATAGATTACCGCGTATGATAGCACCACGACAGAACTGCGATTAAAAACGAATCTCGTTTAATTAAGGGGGAGATCTTATGAATTTGATAGTAAACAGCACAGTGTTGGTTGCATGAATCCTCTCAATCCGATAAGATAAGAGAAACGTCTGACCTGGAGAGTTTGTACACACAAAGAAACAGTCCACGTTGTGAGGTCTCTGCCCAACTGATCTGATTTGATTGTTTGGTTTTGCTTGGTTTGATTTGATTTGATTTGATTTGATTTGATTTGATTTGAATTGATTTGAATTGATCTGATCTGATCTGATCTGATCTGATCTGATCTGATTTGATTTTATCTCATCTGATCGATTTGACTTAATTTGATCTAATCTGATCGATTTGACTTGATTTGATCTGGTTTGATTTGATTTGATCTGGTTTGATTTGATTTGAATTGATTTGAATTGATCTGATCTGATCTGATCTGATCTGATTTGATTTTATCTCATCTGATCGATTTGACTTAATTTGATATAATCTGATCGATTTGACTTGATTTGACTTGATTTGATCTAGTTTGATTTTACTTGATTTGTTTTGCTTAGATTGGTTTGATATGATTCATCCTGCAGTTGCTCTCTTATAAGAACGTGGTATTAAAGGATGCAAAAGTCCGCGCTAGACTTGATAAATGTGTCCCTGATCCATCCTTTCGATGTGACCACACTTCAGGAAGTCTTGAATCTGGCAGAACGGACAGCCAGCTGACGGTTTCCTTGCTCTTTCTAACATGCAATGACCTGGATAGTCTGTCAGTGTTAGACATTTTCTCTGAAGGTTGCAGATGGTGCACAAGAAAGATAAACTTATTTCATTATGTGTCAGGTTCTCAGTGTGGTCAGGGTTCGAGCCCAGCCATGGTAGCGTCACAGCCAGGGTCGAGGTCTCGATTAGTTAATCTACTACTTAGATTCTAGCGTCTGGCGCTAAAATACCATTTCACCTTCACCTTCACCTACACCTTGTTAGGCAACCCTAGGCCAAACCAATTCTCTCGCTGGATTTTCAATACATCGTATCTCTCGAGATAGTCTGTCCCTGTAGTCGATTTCTGACGCTTGGGGTTGCTTTTTGCTCTAGCCAGCGAGCGCTCGAGCTAAGGTCGCACCAATGGCCGACCAAACCTATCGAAGTGGCAGTCGCGCACAGATTCAACTTGTTTTTGCCTCTAAAGAGTTGAGCTGAATTGCAATAAGTCCTATTGGAGAACGAATTTGTAAATTTCGATTAAACTCGTTTCTTCTGGAGGTAAATACCAGTTGAATCTGCCCGTAGGGACGAAGAGGACACCTGTCTTCACAGACGATCGTCCGGATAGTGGTCTTTGCTGGAATGGAGCGCAGCTGCATTTTGAATATCGTGAAAGGTGAATCGATTCTTGCCTTCCAAAATCAATAATCGTGGAAAACAAGTGGACTCCTGTTTTAACAGATGATAAAGCGGGTAGTGATCTTAGTTGACACGGGCTGCAGCTTCACAACTGGAACGGAACACAATTCAGCAATCACAAATAGATGACTGGTCGACTCACACGATTCGGCGATTGTTAAATGATCGTGCGATCAGCGAATCACAATGCGATCAGCAATCACAATGCGATCAGCGAATCACACCATAGTGTGATAAATCTGCGATTTTCCCGATCTCGCGAAGACCATGCGAAACAGACCAGACAAGAAAGCTGCTTCAAAATAATGAACAAATTTCAGAGAACTTTTCAACCCCCTGTTTTGTGATCGACATATTGTGTACATTGGTCAATTAATCTTTCCAAGCGCCATCAGGTGCAGATCTAAATTTTCCTTAGAGCATAAACGATTAAAACGAGTTAAACTAGAGGTGCGGCTCAAGATTCACTCGTTATCGCTAAAAACAGAGATAACTTGTCTGAAATATGCTCAAAGAGCTATCGAATGCAAATGCAACAAGACGCAAAATAGACTGCAAGTATTCGTGAAGTCAGATTGAAATCTAAAGGTATCAAAGTAGCTTCAGTTGAATAAGTTCAAAGAAGAGTCGAAAATGCCCAAGATTTGGTGTTTGTTCAAAAAAGGTAAGGTTGTTCTATAAACCGTTGATGTCCAACCATACATTAGTTACAGTATCATAATAAAAGCAATTCTCGACAGCTCTAAGACAGTTTAAGTGGTACATGCTGTACTTCATAAGTATTTTTAAAGGTATTGTTCGTTTCTTATTACAATAATCGGCAAAGTTATAGTTAAAGCGGGTTTAAGTTAGGGCATAGCCCCAGGTTATAGTTTACGCATAGTCACAGGAGCAGTTATATCTATCGTCAAGTATGTTTTTCCTACATACTCCTACATCATAAATGCCCTACTTTTTAAGGAAATTGACCGAGTGGAAAAAATCTTTAGTTTTAAGCACTTGAAGTTTCTTAAACCTTCCCGAAAAAAGTCCAGTAATTTCAGTAACCTTTTTATTAACGAAACTAACATTCTATTATTTGTTCGTGTAACTATAGTCCTTGTAGCAATATCTCTTGCTGTAATATGTTTGAACAAGTTAACATTTAATCTCTGGGAGTCCCTAGTTATTTTTCAAGCCAAAATATCTTTAGTATATATCGCATCGCACACACGCAAGCCCCAGCTTGTGACATCCCCAGGGCTTCTTTTATTCACTTCCATTTCATTCCTAAGGGGTGGGCAATCCTAAGATTACCGAGTTAAACACGGTTCGCCTTTTAACTGCTTCCGCTGCGCGTTATTTTAAGTAGATGTTGTACGGTAATCGGTACAGTTCTGGTGTTTTGAATGACTCGGTTTGGGATCGAACCCAAGACCACTCGTCAACCATCATTGAATACAGTTTACATGGCTTCAAACTTGACGGTTTACTGTTTACGAGGACCGTGGTTGTCGGTTGAACAAGGTTTACAAGGGTCATACAGACTTGATGGTTTACAGTGTACGAGGACCATGGTTGAACATGGTTTACAAGGGCCTACGGACGTGACGGTTTATAGTTTACGAGGACCGTGGTTGAACAAGGTTTACAAGGGTCTGCAGACTTGACGGTTTATAGTTTACGAGGACCATGGTTGAACATGGTTTACAAGGGCCTACAGACTTGACGGTTTATAGTTTACGAGGACCGTGGTTGAACAAGGTTTACAAGGGTCTGCAGACTTGACGGTTTATAGTTTACGAGGACCGTGGTTGAACAAGGTTTACAAGGGTCTGCAGACTTGACGGTTTATAGTTTACGAGGACCGTGGTTGAACAAGGTTTACAAGGGTCTGCAGACTTGACGGTTTATAGTTTACGAGGACCGTGGTTGAACAAGGTTTACAAGGGTCTGCAGACTTGACGGTTTACAGTTTAAGAGGACCATGGTTGAACATGATTTACAAGGGCCTACAGACTTGACGGTTTACAGTTTACGAGGACCGTGGCTGAACATGATTTACAAGGGCCTACAGACTTGACGGTTTACAGTTTACGAGGACCGTGGCTGAACATGGTTTACAAGGGCCTTCAGACTTGACGGTTCACAGTTTATGAACACCATGGTTGACCCTGGTTTACAGGTCTGTTTTAAGTATAATTCTTTCGGAGAAAGAGCCCAGACTTTGTGAATCGTGGTTGAACATGGTCTACAAGTATAGGAAGAGGGGACAGAAGGCGAATAAAGCGTGCAGATATGAGAATTTTCACAAATCGTTTTCCAGGAAATGCAAAGACAAAAGAGGAAGTAAAGAAAGAAGTGGATACAGCAAAGGTAAGACTTAAATTTTCCTTGGGAAATGTGCCACATAGGCAGAGACGCTGTTTACACGACAGAAAAAGATCCACATCTAAATGATCCTTAACTTTCAGGTACGACATGGGCACGATTTCATTGCGTTTACACAGGAACGAGCCCAATGAAACCACTCTTCTAGTGCACTCAAAAGGATACGATTCCGTTCCCAAAAAGGAATGGGTCCATGCGTACCCATGTAGACAAAAAGCGTATCATGATGTTATTGGCAACGGAGCCGCTCGGATCCGTCCCCGTGTAAATGGGGTTAGGTCAGAAAACCTCCTTTTCACCATCTCTCTGCTTCATCGTCTTCCTTACTTAATGTATTCTGTGGGACACTAAAGAACGTCGTGGGCCTCCATACCCCCAGAGAATTTTTAATCTACTGTTGCTAAAAATTTCCCTTGTAGCATATTCACGACTTGGGATATGCAAACTCAAAAACAAAACCATGCCATTTTGCCAATCAATTGACTTACCCATTTTGTTAAGCCAACTAAAACATTGATTTACCGACCAATTTCGGAAAGTGGGGAGGGAGAAAAGAATGTTTGTGTCGAAGTGTAAGAATGTGTCATGCCCTGGCCAAACAAACGTAGCCTGCGTGCAGCCTCAAACTCTTCTTTCGTAAAGAGTAGTGTTGTGTCTTGGGCTTTAGGCAAGTACGAGAGAGAGAGAACGAGAGAATTATGCCTTTAATTCATCATCATCATTTTTCTTATCCTATCATCGAAGCTCGAAGTTAAGTTTTTTCACTTGCAACACGTGCTGCAGAAGTCTGGGCCGAGCCCCCCTGGGAAGTGTACTATGACCTAAGCCAACATGAAACATGTGATCAAAAGGTGATCACAGTGAGCCAAAGAACATGTTGAGCTTAGTTCACAACACACTCCCCCAGGGTTGATCGCCTTACGATCAAAACAACTAACTATTACAAGTCTTCAACAAACGAATGGTATACAATATTCCAAAAAAAACGTCTACAATCATTAAACAATACTTTGATCACGTCTAACTATTTCCCCGATTACTGCTGCATTGCGTTTAGGCCTGGCAGAATTATCATCGTTGCGTACAGGCGGCGCGTTGAGCTGCTTCGCTTGCGTCAAGGGCGCTTGCGGTTGCGCGCTTGCTGCGGGAACGTGCAAATTTTTACTGAGTTTGTCACTAGATTGAATTTCCAAAGGTATTAAATGCTGTAGAGGACGTTTTAAAGATACCTTTCCCTTCTGAGTAACCAACTCCACCTTTGCTGCTCTGGCGTGACCATCTTTACCTGGAAAAAACTCAACAATACGACATAATTTCCAAAAGGAACGTTTCGCATTTTCATTCTTAAGAATTGCAATATCACCAATATCAAGAAGAGGTTCTTGATCAACTTGTCTTGTTTTATATGCCTCCATGAGACCGATCAGGTATTCACTTTTCCAACGTTTGGACAGATGATCTAATAGAGTACGGTGGTATTTCGCCCTTCTCGACAGGGTTTCATACGTTGATATTACTTCAGCATGTCTTTCACTTGGACCCTGCAAAATATTTCGGCCATTAATTAGATGAGACGGGGTTAGCGGATACGATACGCCCTCTGAGTCATCGTAGATGTATGTAATCGGACGTGCGTTTATAACAGATTCTACCTCTACTAGCAAGGTGCTTATTTCAATATAGCTTAACCGAGCACGACGTATCACTTTATTAAGACATCGCTTTACGCTCCTAATTAAACGCTCCCACATGCCCCCTTGCCAGGGAGACCGGTCGATAATAAATTCCCACTCAACTCTTTCGGATGCGAAGTAAGACTGCAAACGTGGACTGCGAATCAATGCCTTTACCTCCTTACTCATGGCCTTAAAGGTTTTTGCATTATCAGAGATTATCCTGGATGGTAACCCTCTACGAGCGCAAAATCTGCGGAAACAACGAATAAATGCATTTATATCTAACGACTCTACCAGTTCCAAATGTACGGCACGCGTTGATGCACACGTAAATAGACAGATATAGCATTTACCTTCAGATTTATTCAACGCACATATACCTGTATGTATGAGCGGACCCGCAAAATCTACCCCGACGTGGGTAAAGGAGGGCATCATCCACCCTGTAGCTGGGAAGATCTGGCGTGACGTTAAAAGCAGGCGGCTTTCCTTCCAAATACTTACATATAGTGCATTTCCTAATGTATTTCTTAGCCTGGGCTCGCCCTTTCAATATCCAGTATCTTTGACGGATAATATTCAATGTGTCTCTCACGCCATTATGGAGAACTCTCTTGTGACCTTCAGCTACGATGAGCGTTGAGAAATAATGATCTGCTGGCAATAGAATTGGAGTTATACTTGCATCAAGAACTGAGGCGTTACCCAGTCGCGATTTGCACCTAACTACACCTTTTTCATCAATAAACAGGTTGAGCTGATTAACAATGGGAGGTACTTTACTGCTTTTACCCTGTTTACCTTGTATGAAGTCGATTTCTGCAGAGAACGACTTACGTTGTATCAAAGAGACCAACTTATATTCAGCTTCCTTCATTTCCTCCGATGAAATCTGAGAATCGAGAACAAGTGTCCTATTTTGAACCCTAGCCTTTAGGACTTGTAAGAAACGGCACGCCCATGCGAAACTGCGAAGGAGCTTAATCTTAGAACTGAAGCGTGTGAAGTCGATAATCTCTTGCTTCTCAGAACACTCTATACTGACCAAGGCATGATTTACTGGTGCCACCTTAGTTTTCCTTTCCTCTTCTAAGGCACAAGCTGGGATTTCTTCTGATACTTGCTGTGGCCACTCAGTCATGGGCATTTTCAAGAACTTGGGACCCTCCCACCAAAGGGAAAGGAGATTTGACTTACCCGAGAAGGTAAATCAGCAGGGTTGAGCTTACCAGGACAATGATACCAATCTTGTCTGGAAGAAAGGTTGAGAATACTGTTAACCCTGTTCTGGACATAAGGCTTCCATACTTTGTTATTCTTGATCCAGCATAGAACAGCAACTGAGTCAACCCAATAGAAGGTTTTGATACTTGAATTGCGGAGCTCGTCTTGCATAGTTCTCCTTACAGTATTCACTAGTTGTGACATAAGGCACGCCCCTAGCAATTCTAATCTTGGGATGGATTGCCGTTTCAGAGGGGCGACCTTAGCCTTTGCTGCAAGAAATCTTAAATCTACCTTACCCGTGGTATAAACAACTCTTAAGAACACAACACAAGCAGAAGCCCTTTCACTAGCATCAGAGAAAGCGTGTAATTCAAAATGAGATACAGTGTCACCTTGGTCAAACACGAAGCGTGGAATTTCCAAACACTGCAACTTCTCAAGCTGCTTGATGACATTGGCAAATCTGATCGGAGCAAGTGTCTTGTGAAAGCATTTGCATCCTAGTTGTATTTTGAGTATTGAACTGCAGTAGTGTCTGCGATAATAAGGACTATCAGTGCTTGTGAAAGGCTGAGTATTTCCTGTTTATTTCTTGTTTGTAATAGTTGAGCCGACAGTATCAATTTAGCCTAAGAAATCATTATTGTGCATTAGATGAAGCGATGTATATGTTCATTAACTAATCAAGTTTTGGAATAAACAAGTTGTTTCGAGTTAAAGTTGCCAAGTTTAATTAAGCTATGGTGATTAAGGACGATGATTATATTCATGTCCATTAGCTTTTGGATTAAGACCAAAATGTTACCAGGAGTAATTAGAGGGGAAGAATCTTTGTATCGGATTATAATTATTGCAAACTGACCAATCATGTTCAGATTTAAAGTATGATTAAGACCCTATTGTTCATTGTATTTTTTCTAAGCTTGATGCGTTAGATTAGAGAAGAGGAGAGTTAAGGTTCAATGGCAGGGACTGGTTAAGTCACCTTAACGAACCACATGTACTATATCGATATGTACGTGAATGTATTCGAGTTGTCATCTTTGTCTGGTGATCCTCTCTGTGTGCTCGTCTCAGTGGACATACATGCATTTAAAGGACCGCTTGGCGTGCAAATTAAAATCGTTTTACAGTCCACATCCCGAATTTTTCATAAGAAGGACACGATTATTGGTAGAACATAGATTGTTCATAGCACTATTTTTTATATCTAGTCGAAATTTGGAGGGTTCATAGAGGGGGGGCTTCGTTAAGCCGACAGCCCCTTAAGAGGGAGCAAGTACGAATTCCTAAAGCATCTTTTGAACCATTTTTGCTTCTCCTCTAGCCAGTATTCCAAAATAACTGGTGTCCTGGCATAAATGTCGTAATATTTTCAGTAAAGACTAATAATATATCTTTTTTGCAGTACACCGGCGACTGTAGCAAGATCAGCTCACTTCCAACCATCACTTTTGCCATTAGTGGAAAACAATTCCCATTGACTGGAGAGCAATATCCTCAAGGTTTGCATATAATTATTTCTTCACTGTCTCTTAAATAGTCTTTGAAAATCAACCCCAAAAGGTTTTAAATGAGAGTTCAAACTCGGTCAAAACACTGTGATTCCCTTCTGTCGCGTCAAGGCGGAGCCGGACAAAGCAGTTCAGAATTTAACTGTGAATACTTCTACCTTGCCGAAATATAAAAAAGTCAAACGGGAGGAGAGCCTTGGGCTGTATGAATTGGAGAGTTACTCGGCGATTTCAACGTCGTTGGTTCTTTACATTTTAGCTTTGAGCTTAAATAACCCAACTAAAGTAATATTTACAAAAAATTCTGGTAAGGATTCATAAATAAGTAAAAAGAATTAAAGAATGGTAAAACTATATACAACAAAAAGAAAAAGGAACTAAACTACAATGGTACTGTCCCCCGTCAACAACTCTGCCCCTTCTCCCATCGAGAACTTCTAATATTATTCAGCTAACGAAACCTAGTTGTGGGATGTATGTCTGATACAACCTGTAGGTGCAAGGTGCAATCAGCATTCAAGGATAATATCTTATTTTGAAATTCATTTATTGAACGTGATATGTTATATTCAATTTGTGAAGAATGTCCACAATTGGCAGCCTTTAGGCCCTCAATGTACCAACAATATATATGTTTAAACACATATATACAAAGTCAACTTTATCAATATCAAATGCTTATTGGTTCTAAAGTTTTCTTGAGCGATACAACTCTAAATTCTTTTTTATTCTATGTTTCATTTATGTGAATTATGTTTTATTTTGGTGTCCAAGTTTGGTACAACAACATGTCTCAGTGGTTTTATTGGGCTCGATGTTCCACCACCACGTGGTCCATTGTGGATTCTCGGTGACGTTTTCATTGGACCATACTACACTGAGTTCGATCTTGGAAACAATAGAGTTGGATTCGCAAAGGCCAAGTAATCAAGAACTGAATTACATCGAACACGCGAAATCGTTGATTGAATCAGTGATCAAAGATTTCAAGTGCAGACGGCTATTTTCTGAATTTCGCTTTGATAATGTGCATAGACTGGGAAGTGACTTCTTTAGTTGACTAACAGACTAATTAAAAAGTTATAATTAAAAGCTTCTTTTTTGTAATAAAGTATGTTGAAATTTTGTCAAGATTGTTGGAAGAAAGTTTCTTAGAAATTTGATTATTTCTGGTAAAAATGAAACAATATTCCCTCTCCGATGTCTGCACCCCCTGCAAGTAATTTTAACTCTACCAGCATAAAAAATGCATCCAAAGGAGCAAACCGAATGTCGAAGCATGCTTCACACCCAAATGCTTTTGGAACGTTACTTAAGCCTTTTGCTCAAAAACCTTTTGATAAACAAGACGATAGGATGCGCATTTAAGACACGGGTAAGATGAAAAATTGCGTAATAAGTTCACTGAGTTACTATTAATTGAAAGGGCTCCAATAACCTTTCCCTGCCATTTCTCTTCGGCCCCCATCCCAGTCATTAATAATGACCGGACCCTAATAGAGTATGAATGTATGCAGGTCTCTCAGAAATGAAACCTACTGGTCAGACTAATGTTCCATGTTCAAAGTTTTCATAGTCAAGACAAGTATTCACCCTTCCTCTAGACAAAATACGCCTAGCGGCGAATCTTCCTCACTTCGCAATGAAAACAGGCCTCTCTTGGGCGTGGCATGAGATTTTCTATTGTTCTTATTGACTTTCCTCCGGTCAATGACCGAGTGATGGTAACTTTTCCTTGGCTGTGCCAGTTTCAATCTTGTCTTTCCTCATTTGTCGTCTGGACATCTTGATTTCTGCTGGTTGTTTCTTGTCCGGATGCTCTGAGGCAACGAACCTTTGAGTAATAATTAACAACGAAGTAGAGCATTGAATCTAAGCAAGGATGAACAAGGAGTAATATATGAGAAACGGCTTCTTCCTGACTGGAGTCATTGCTTTCGATCGTAACAGCCGCATATGGGAAAGTACAGACCATGAAGGAAAGGGTGATAAACACAGAGTGGTATATCACGCGTCGGTTGGGTTTTTGGTTGTGTTGCATCACTTGCCCTGAGGCTACAGTCTTGCGTTGTTTGATCATTAAATAACAAATAGCCGAGTAGCATACGATTATGAACAACCCGCAGATGAAAATACCATAGTTGAAGATCATTGTGAAACCAAATTGGAATAAATGCTTGTCCTCTAGGATAGCGACACCTATGGAAAACACCCGAGCAAAGACGAGAGTTATGATACATCGTTTGTTCGTTAGCATTAGCTTGAACTTCAAGGGTATCAGAACAGCCAAAAGTCTTTGAAATGCTATTAAAACGACGTGAAAAAACATTGAGCCGAGAGTCAAGTGTAGACCAAACATATAGAAATCCTGTATAGCATCTGAAATAGCTGATCTTACGAAGTAGCATAAACCGTGAAATATGTTTAATATTGAGAATAAGACATCAGCGAAGCAAAGGCTGATTAACGTCAAGTCAAACGGGCATTTTCCCTTCTTAAAATAGCCGATAACAATGATCTGACAGCAGCCTGCAAAAAGGCCGAGAGAACCGAATAACACTTCCAGTGAACTACGTGTACGAGCCAGTGAAATATCAAGGTACATCTTCGACAAGAAATCTAGGAATGGTGCAGTTGTATCTTTCCAGGACAGATCAAAGGGTTCCAGACGGCGAAGATGTTCGTATTAGATCTAGAGGGAACGCTTTTCAAGATAGATCAGGCAAGTAATCTTACAAAAATCATCTAGACCGGGCGTCTTGCCAAGGAATGTCTCTCGGTACAGACCACGAAGGTTACGCAGTATGAATCTTGGATAGGTTACAAAAGGACCTCTTTCAAGGCAGGTTAGAAAGGCATTTCTTGCAGGAGAGATTGCGATGCTCTAAGGGCAGAAGGATCACGAAGTACGTCTTGCAAAGGCTTGGTTATGAAGAGATTTAATTCAAGACAAGTCACAGAGGAAAGGTACCCTTTCCAGTGGAGATGGCGAAGGCAGTCTTTGTTGATTGGTTACAAAGGCACGTTTTCCGATAGATCACTAAGGTGCGTCTTGTATTGGATCGATTACGGAGGTGTGCATTTGAAGAAAGCTCACAAAAGTACGTCTTCCAAGAAAGATGGCGAAGGCTACGTCTTTGTGGATAAGTTATGAAGCCACGTCTTGTATTAGATCGCGGTTATGAAGGGTTGTCAAAACAGAATGGTACGTCTTCAGAGAGCTCGGAGGTTGTCTATGTGGGTAGATTATGAAGGCAGTATACGTCTTTTATAGAAACAGGAACAGTTACGAAGGGATGCAGACACACCAGTTTCCGGGTCAAGCCCAGGTACCTCTATCACCAGCAAGGTATAAGTTGCGTTTTCGGGCAGATCACAATTGTATCTCTCTTACATCTCTCGTCGTTCACAAGCGATCTTGTTGTTACGATCTTGAAGTTGCGTCTTTCAAGACAGATAACGAAGGTACGTCTTCTATTTCATTCATAGATGATAAGGAACGAGATTTCTTTATCAAAGTTTATTATTAGGCTAAACGATGAGATACTTTTCAAACGCTCCAACAAATTCTATGAATAACCGTTTCTCGATGAGTTGCTTCGTGCTTGCTTGTAAAAGCTTCACCTGTTCAAGAGCCGCAAGGAAAGGTTAACGTTGCTTCGTGAACTAAAAGGTTTACTCCTTTTATAGTTTTGTGAATAAGTGCATCTCAAAATCTACGACTTCTCTCGTTTAACCAATTCTTGTTTCAAGAATGGTGTTGCTGGCTTTTTAGAGGTCCGCTTCAGTTTAACAGTTTTCTCTTGAAGACACGTTTCCGTATTGTTACTAACGTCTGTATAGCTTCGTGGAATAAATGCCTCAACTTACACGTTGTCTGAATACGCTATCTTCCTCTTCTCTTACGTAGGTCCGCAACAAAAGGCAAAAACAAAATATCAAGCGATTCGAAAGCAAACGTTTACGACAGGTGTATATAAACGATTTTTATAATCGTAGTTGCCAAGTATGGCGCTGGATACTCGCATCAAAACATTGACATTTCCCTAATCTACGTTTGCCAACGTTCTAATGCAAAGTGAAACAAGCAATAACGCAATCATTGACCGGCTATAAAACGCATTGTATTTAACCAAAGAAAACAGCGTATTTACACGAATAGACACATATGCCTTTGCAAAAGGGTAGACTAATCCTTCACCTGTTCAAATAATAATTTCGTAGTTTAAACAAGAAAAATAAACGTTGAATACAACTGAAAGTTAAATCATGATATTGCTGTCAGTCTGAATCGTTATATTACTGGTTGCGTTTGTTTAATCGACAAATGAAGACCAATCAGATAGTTGGGTTAGTCTTCTGTGCTCAAGTAATTGTTTCGGTGTGACATCTGAAAAAATGTTATTTTTTTGGTTTTTAGAATCGACGTCGCTTCTTTTTGGTTGAAAAATTCACTGCATAATGAATTCCCATCAGTTGGTAGATGCGAATGAAAGAGACCCTCAGGTGACTTACAGAGATTAATGAAGGGGACGTTCTTTCGGAGCGAACAAAGTTATTTTCTGCTGGGTTATACACATATAAACGTACATACAGTACAACCCTCTATTTATAACAGATCTATCCCCCAGGTGGCGTAACATAATTGATGGGAATCAAACCTGGACCTCATGATCAAAGTGCCCAATGTAACTCTGCTGCTAGTTGAGTAACTTCGAGTAACGAGTAACACAGTGTAACTCTGCAAATCGAGTTACTTCGAGCAAGTGAAGTAACGAAGAGTAACTTGGCAAGACATATAGCCCAGAGCTCTCCTCCTATTTAGCTTCGTGTTTCGGCTTTGTTAGGCCTTCCTCAGTATCCATGGTACCGATATAGATTTATATATTTTCATGAATGGAGAAAACTAGAATAGATTTTCAACGGATGGAATACAAGAATTCAAGGAATTCGAACCCAAAACTGTATGATCAGAAAGCCAATAACAATTCATCTGAGCCAAAGAGCCAATTGAAATCGAAGGTGAAGCTGAAATGGTGTTTTAGCGCCAGTCGCTAGGATCTCAGTAGTAGGTTAACTAATCGAGACATCGACCTGGGCTGTGACGCTACGATAGGCCATATATTACCCTTGATATAAGAATATCATTTTATAAAATAAAAGAATTAGAGCATTAATGCGTTTCAACGAAAAAAATATATTGTTGAAATCAAAGATAATGAAAGTAAAAGTTACATTTATTTATCAAGAAATATTTATTCCAACAAAGATAATAGTTATCTTTGTTGGAAAAATCTCCATTTCATTGTGCAGCACAGAAATATTAGAAGTTACAATTTAGACTTCAATCCCATCGAATTTTACGGCCCCAGCTTTTAGAGCTTTGTTCAACTAATCGATGGTAGACTGATTACCCGAGTCCCAGTTATCGCTCATGAGACCGAGGCTAGCACTAAAAGGAGATCGATCAAACTGGTAGTTTGAGCGTCCAGTAGTTCACTTCAACAGCGATAACTACAACTCAGGAAATCAGTCTCAATCGATGGCTCGTTTATCGTGGACGTATAATCTGAAGATAGGGTACCGTGGAAGTCAATCTGGTCAGTTCCCATGAAGCCCGATAACCATATATAAAACCCAATATCAACAACTACTTAGTTACTTAGCTGGTGCCAGAGCGTCACATTGATAAATCCAAGTTTCTTCCATAAGAATTGCTGCTATGCTAGCTTCTCTGTCTCATCAGCTGGAATGTTCTTTTGCTAGAGAAATAATAACAAATTCTACTGTTTGTGCGAAATAAGAGGTGTTAAACCATTAAAAAACGTATACACGCTTTTGTTTTACAATGAACCTAGCTCAAGGCCTAGTTCCTAAAGTTCCTTATGTTTGGACCTCTTTTGATGAAATTGCATGCCAAAAGTAGCAATTGCAAAAGCAAAAACAACAACGACAACATCTAGCGAAGCAGTAGGACTTATGTACTGAGTCAAATAATATGACGTAATATCTGAGTCGTAGTTATTGCTAATGAATTGCTGGACGTTCAAAGCTCAAGCTGCAGCTAAAAAAAGAAGTATAGCGACATTTGGGGTTGAACTTAACTTCTTAAATCGTTTCTGTACGATTGTGAGGCTTAGACCTAAATTCATACAGCGCATTATGGTCGCAGCGAATTTAATTATTGCCTCAAAATTTGTCAAGAATTCAGTTTTCAATTTAATTCGCTCGTAATGCGTTGTAAGAACCAACCATTTTGATAATTAAAAGCGCTCTTAATGCGCTTATCCAAGCGAATCAAAGCTTTTTATTTAATGCCCTCTGAATTAAATTCGCTGTCTGAATCTGTCATACAATTTGAAGCGCACTAGGAGCGCATAGTTCGCGATTTGCGCTGAATTTATTTCGCTGCGCTCATAATGAGCCGTATGAACTGTGCCTCAGTGTTATCTATGGATCGTTGATACTAAAGGCCCGGGGGGCGTACATGATTTATTGATGAACGGGGATCAAGTGCAGCCAAGATTTTGCAGACCCATCCATTTATATTCTAGATACAGATTCTATATCATGGACAGGAATAAACGGAGTATGAGTGTAATAAAACTTTCTGGGCCTTATTATTACTTAAAATTGTACTACGAAAATGTTCAACGCTATTAACATTATTTTGGTTCAGATAAAGTGGGCATTTTAGTTTTCTTCAATTTCCACCCTGCTGCATGGGATTTTATAAAACCCATGTTTAGAGAAATTTAGGGCCAAAACCCAACCAAACAAGCGGCATAAACCCGTATCTGAATATACTAAGTACCCCCGGGGCTGTTCTAGACTGATTACCTGAGTCCCTGAGTCCCAGTTATCGCTCATGAGACCGAGGCTAGCACTAAAAGGAGATCGCTCAAACTGGTAGTTTGAGCGCCCAGCAAGTCAATCCAATAGCAATAGCTACGACTCAGGTAATAAGTCTAGGGCTGGTGTACAATTTAGAATCTCACCGTAGCGAACAACAGCTATCCAGTTCACTTAAATAGTAGTAAATAAAAGAGAATAATACTACTGACCTCAAAATCATCAAATTGACTGTCCATTTCAAATGTGTTCACTGATTCGGTTTTCCTGAATCTCTTCGGTATGAGTGATTTAATTTCTTTCTTGAGATCAAACAGCAAACTTGGATCGGATTTTTCATTTTCATTATCTGCTTAACGGAAAAAATTTATGTTAAATAGTGGTCAAGTATTGTGTAGCCTAGCACTATTGTCAGTCAGTCGGTCAGTCAGTCAGTCAGTCAGTCAGTCAGTCAGTCGGCCTGTCAGTCAGTCAGTCAGTCAGTCAGTCAGTCAGTCAGTCAGTCAGTCAGTCAGTCAGTCAGTCAGTCAGTCAGTCAGTCAGTCAGTCAGTCAGTCAGTCAGTCAGTCAGTCAGTCAGTCAGTCAGTCAGTCAGTCAGAAATGACCCAAGAAAGACACACGCCTGGAACAAGAACCCTGACCAAACGATCAAACATTGTTTGTCAAACATTGGACACCTGTCTATCAAATAAAATGTTTGACCGCTTGGCTACATCACAAAACTTCTTTTTCAAACATTAATAAACAACAAGAAGGCTCAACATAGCCGGAAAACAATAGCCGGAAAACAATAGCCGAAAAACAATAGCCAAATGGGAGGAGAATCTTGGACTGCATGACTTGGAGAGTTACTCTAGTCATTGAGCCTTTTAGCTCAGTGAAAACGTCGATTGCTCTCTGATCATGCAGCATTGGGTTCAAATCCTATCAACTGAGTATGCCACTTGTAGAAAAAGCTATCCTTGTGTTCACCATTCATGACAAATACGTTTATTGCAAAATATAGTTTAACTGCACACTTTTCTTCGTGTTTTCTTAAGAGTTACTGTGAATGGTGGTCATTCGAGTAAACACAGCATTGGCTTGGCTTTACAAAAAAAAACTTACGGAATATGAGAGAAACTATCCATCCAACGAAAAACGTTGTTCAACATGGCCTCAGACCAGTATTTATGTATATGACATAATTCCTACAATTATGTGAAATGCATAAAACAAGCGTATGCGTAGTACCATCAACAAATTCAACTGGCTTTGCGCACAGTTACGTTACCATTTTTTTCATACAATGGCGTCCCATACAACTTCAGAAATTGTATCCGAAAACCATCAGGAACATGAAGAAGAAACATCAAGATCAATAGATCAAGGTAGTTTTAATGAATTTGCTTGTTTATGTTTTATTATAGCAGGTAGGTTCGTAAACCAAATACTTTGAAGCGTTTTAGTTTTAGGCCTACATACACTTCTACTGGTGACCGCCATTTTAATGGTAAATGGGCCTAGCCTTCTAGTCTATATTATGTATATTTCAATTATTACATGAATTATATTTGCTCTGAGCCTTGATTGAAGCCTTTTAGGCCTACTACTACCTGTGACGTATTTCAATGATTCATTGAATTTACTTGGGTCCACACCCCCTCCCCCATTTTGAATTGAACTAAAATTGACGTAGGCGTAGGCCAGTCTGGAATGTATAAAACTTGTACGCGGGACAACAAAATCTGAGGTTCTCCATGTACGCCAGTCATATGGGCAGTGTGGCGAGGTGCACCATTCTAGGGGGGTCTAGGGGTATGCCCCCTAGAAAATTTTGAAAATTGAAGCCTCTTCTTAGTCTCAGAGAAGCCTGTTTTCATATTCATTGTTCACAAAATCAAAATTTTATCACACTGAATATATTTGTACGCCAGTCGGTGAATTAAGCAAAAGATACACCAAAGTGTACGCCAAAAATCAATTGTGTATGCTGGACATGTCCGGTGTACAGCCTTTAGATTCCCGACTGGGGTGTAGGTAGGTGCACCTTTTCCATCTTGTCCAAAAAATGACTTGAAGTAAGGTTATATTCTAAAATAGTATAAGAGTTTCCTTTAGGAGGCTGCAAAGGGTGCCAAACAAGCAATCTCTTGATGATTCATGACATAAAATAAACCTACGAGATGAAATTAGGCTAAAATTTTTACGTTATTTTTAACAGGCATGGATTTAAGCAACATAACAAGAAGAAGCGGGATTGGTAAAGTAAGTTTTTATTATCATCTATGTTGCCATTGTCAAGTCAAGCAATTAGTCCAATGTAGCCTGGGGTTTCATGCAGCTATACAGTTCAGCTGATGTGAAATAACCCTAGAGAAAAAATGGTAAATAGGATATTTTAGCTCAAGATACATTTTTAACTAAAGGGCATTGTTACCTCTAGGGATAAAGGGGTATGGAAAGCATATTGGGGAAAAGGAATATGCTTGGATAGTACTGTTATAAAACTGTTATAGATAGTACTGTATAAGATATTCAAAACTGCCTAATTTGACCTCATGACTTGATCCCCCAAGACGAATCCCTTATGAACAATAACCTTGGGTCAACAATCAAAATACCCTGAACTGATTATTGGAATTTTTGGAATTGTTAAACATTACCATATTTTGCTATTACATTATGTATGCTGATACTGTCAAAATTGACAAATATTTAAATTATGAAACTGTAAGAATACATGGAAAGATTTTGAAGCAAAAATGGTTTTATGTCTTTTGGAGTGAGCTGGTCTGGAAGAGTTTCCTAATGGTCTGAAAAGGGCAAATGAGCACCACAGCTGAGCATGGTGTAGCAGAAATTTTATTGCTTATTTATTTTAGGTTTGCAAGTGCTGCAATGCCATGAACCCAATACGGAAAAAAAATGTTTTCAATGCAAAGTAGAATTCGAGCAAATTAATAAAAAAAGACTGAAGCTCAACAAAAAGCCAAATGCAACAATCCAGAAAAGAATTATACAAGACAGGGTAAAATGAATATTTTTTGCAGTGTTAATATTGTGTAACAATTTTTGTAATGCATAGAAACCAATGAAGATGATGTAAGATACATAGATACTGTGTAGTAACTATTTTTTTTTGAGTTTCAAAATCTTGCCAGGAGAGAAAAACTGCAGAAAAATTTTCACTTCTCAATAAAAACTTATTGAAAAGGATATGATTCATATATATAAGAACCAGCATGAAAGAGGAGTTTTTGTTTTGTAGATAAATGAGCTTTGCCGTTTGTGCAACTTGAATTTTGTCATCCTGATGACAAAAAAACATGGGAATGGTATAACTGTAGAATCGATGTGCACTAATGGGTTTGGTAAAGAGTTCATTGGTGCAGATCCTAAAAATAGACCAGAGAGTGGAAGACTTGTCATGGATATGGCAAAAACATATTTTCAAGGTTTTTATTTCAAAACATTGTATAGTTATTTGTCAGAGTAATTTTAGCTTAATAAAGATAAAACGATGATATTTTTCTCAAAGATGGGGGATTTAAAGAAAGATTTTCTGAACTCCCTACCCTAGAGTAATTACAATCATGGTTATTGCACATGGAAAGGATCCCCTCACTCAAAATGTTGTCATCTTCCTGAAATGGGTCCCACAAACCCAGATAACTAAGAAAAGGTCTATGGCTCCACTCTTGGGCACACAGAAAAAATTTTCAGGAATTCTCTCCTTGCTCATTATTCTTTTGACTGAAAGCTGTACATTCAAAAGGTTTCCTAACTTTGCTATCAAAACTGGATACTAACATTCCTTCTTTGAATTTGTTTGTTAGACTGGTGTCGTAAACATCCAGAAGAAGGTGGAGGTGGAGAAGATGAACGTAATCAGACCGCCATGGAACAAACAACAGGTGACATTTGCATTCTATAAGCAATGCTAAAATATATTGATATTTTTTGTGATTAAGGTAATAAAGATCAGGTGCAAATAATGAAATAAGAAATCTGAACTAAAAAAACTTCAAATTTCCTTGAAATAATCTTAAAGCACACCAAGGCCTTTCAGACTTGTGTCATCATCAGAGTGTTTTTTATGTGTTGCTGGTTGCATTTTATGTTAACATTTTTTACCTTTTTGAAAGAGGAGCCAGACAACATTGCAGAAAATGCATGTGGAACAAGAGAAGATGTAACAACAAATTCAGATATTCTAAACAGTATGTACAATATCGTAAAATATTGTTGATATATGAAGTATTGAAATATTGTCCTAAGAGTGTAATACATAGAACCACTGATATGTGTATAATGAATTTCACTCAGCATAACAAGGACTTTCAGATAGAATATTTAAACCAATACATCAGAGTTCAGATTTCTGAATGCAAAGTGTGGACGTGCACATGAATAGAATTGGAAGTACACTTACTTGTTGAAAATCACAGATTGAAATGTTTGCATTAAAAACTTTTCAGATCATATCATAACTGATCTTTTCCATAATAAAGTGAAGTGCATAATTTGATATACATTCAGGAAGCTGCAACTGGAATTGAAATCTTCTTAATGCTCTTCAACTTTTCTAAGCAATTCCTTCTCACATTTGTTTTCAATCTCCTTAATTAACAGTGGAGGTTTTCAATGATTGTCAACCTGATCCTGATGGAAGAAACACAGGAACTCTTGAGACAGTGCCAGGTATAATGTTGTTTTTAAACTTTTCGTACTATGATTACATTATATTGCTTCTTGCACTCTAATGCTATTTCTTGACCCTTTGCGCTCTTTGCCTATTGTGGCAAATCTTTGCATTCAACATTATTAGGAATTTTACTGTTGTCAAAGTCTTTGTTGTGGCTTTAAAATAAAATTTGTTGTAGATACATAATGGATGTCTGTGTGAGATAATTCTGGTTCAGGGTTTCTGGAATTTCAACCAAATTTTATCTCCATTCAGTTGTTGTTTGGTTTATCTTTCAGATTTTACAGGTAGTTTGCCAGAAGTGCAAGAACATTCAATGTTTGAGGGGTTCACTATTATGGATTCAACTACAGCTACTGAAAACTCAGGTATGATTGATCAAATGTTACTGCATAATTTCTTGGAGGAATGGTGCATTCTTCATGTAACATACATTGTGCTCCTTTGAAAATTTAGTCCTCTGTTGCCTCAAAGTTAAAGCAGCTATTCTTTATGTATATTTCACACTTGAATAATTTAAAAAAGCAATATGATTCAAATGTGAACATAATTCTACAGACAGAATAGCTGCATTAACTTTGTGGCAACAGAGGACTAAATTCATAAGAGAGCAAACTGTATGACAAATTATATTATATTTTTTAAACTAGTCTTGGAGATGAGAGCCAAGAATACACCAGCTCCTTCAAACATGGAAGAGAGTCCACAAAGAAAACAAAAGATTAAAGGTAATGTCTTATGAAATAACAGTCAAAACAACTTGTCTCATCTCACTTTTAACAGATCTTGCCACAGTTCTTGTTGATTGTCGTCATGTGAAAGCTACATATTGAGATCAGTGTGTGTGTACACAAAAGCTCAAGCTTTGTGCTTTTATTGCCATTTTTTTAGTTTATGAATTCGAAAAATTTCTCCATTATTCTTTTTATTATTAGCAAAGAATCTGTATACTTTTTATTGTTGAACCATATCTTGTTCACAGGGGTGAAGGCTAAAAAGGGAAGTATAGTGCCTGTATGTACCATTGGTGAACAGGAGCGTTTTTGGCTTTTTCTTGTAAAAAGGCAGTTGGGTAAGAACAGTTATTCAGGAACATGGCTGAATTTAGTTGAAGGCAACAAATACATTCTTGGCTCAGAAGACAGAATAGAGCATCAATCTATCATCACAAGGAATGAAAAGCCTTATTTCTTGTCAAGTAAAATAAAAAAGAAAGAGCTTATTCTCGCTGAAACAGAGAGGGAAGAAATACTTTCAATACTGAACAGCTTCTATGTTTAGCAATTATTCTTTGCTTTTGCTGCTTATTTAAAGTCTTTATGAAGATAAACATAGAATTACTTTCATTTCTGTCTTTTTTCTCTTATTATCACAGATAAGTGAGATTTATCTATCTTCCCCTTGGAAACAGGGTTACCTCTAATTAAAATACCTTGCACACGCACATAAAACTTTTAGACAAATGGCCCCAGGATGATTCCTGGTTAACTCGCTACATGTCCCAAAATGTGTTCCAGTCAACTTTTGGGGCCAACTCACCACGGTTTGGCATTCCAATTGTAAGAGTTTGAAAATTTGGATGGGTTTTGCACCCTACAATTCTCCAAACACGATTTTGGCCAAATCCCCATATAAATATAACAGGGTCAGGAATTTAAGAAAACTAATCAATTTCATTTTAGGAAATTCTTCTGAAATTTCATCCTATGAAATTTCAATGTAAAAGATTGCACTTAAGACAGACAAAAAATACAGTGAAATAATGACCAAAATAAAAACAAAATATCTTTTAGCCTGGTTAGGTCACCACTGCTGTTTGTAAGAGGTTCACAAACAGTTTTTGATACAGTTTTTTAGGTTTTTTTAGGGTATTTCAAGTAGGGATTTTATTCAGAGGTTTTTTATTAGGTTTTTACTTTCTTATTTCACAAATTTGTCAGATAGTTTTAGTTTTTTTTTAAATTCTAATTGTTGTAATTGTTTTCAGTTTATACCGTGATTTTAAAGAATGAAATGAATAAAAAAGAAATTTATCTTATGTGAATACAACAGTGTTGAAATTGCATCGAAAATGTCCGTAGTGCATTCCCCTTCTTATTTACATCATTTGTGGGTTTGTCTGTAAAATCTCGGCGGCACATCCCCAATCCATCCATACATAGGTCATGAACCCCCTCCCTCCGAGGGGTTATTGCTCCCCAATCAATCACTTATAAGGCAGTCGAAGCCCTCATAGAACTTGGAGCGCTTAAGTGTTTAACGCTATTAGAATTAATAATAAAAATTACCTGAAACACTAAAATGTTACATCCAAACCATGTTTTGATGATGCCTTATAAGATTTTAGGCATCATCAAAACATGATGCTTTTAACATAAGATCTTTTATTGGATTAGCTTCTTTCCTTTCTTTTGGCGCCAAACTTCCCCACCACATGTACGGTTTGGCGCGAAATATCGGTGCCTCCGTCTATAGTTTTTGGCGCCAAAAAGTCATCAGTTCATGTGTGCTGTTCTTTGCATGTTACGTTCTGCTGTTTACTTTCATTTGGTTTGGACTCACAATAAAATGTTGTCCCGCTCACGGAACGAAAAGGTATGGAATAAAATTTAGAAGCACAGGAATTTCGTATCTTGCTGCCTGTCATGCACAGGACAGCAGACACCCTCTGTCATTCCCACTTTTGGAGATAGGCCATCCACCTCAACTCCCCTTCAGGCCTTCACTGTTTAGTGGTTCCTGCTGGGCGGCTCGTTAACTTCAAATTTGAGCTTAAATGCAGATACTGAGCATTGCTTGAAAGCATGTTTCTCCAATAAAGGGAAAACGAAAGAAACTAAGGTGCAAGACGCGAGGCTTATGGAAGTCTAAAAATAATCAACACAGCAAGTTACTTGCTATCTATGCCAAAAATCCTCAATTGCCAACGCAAGCTAAACTTTATACCCTTCCAATCCAAATCTGTCGCATTTTGAAGCAGGTCAAGTGAAATTGTATTTTAATATATTACGGTATTTTAATCTTTTACACAAAAAAAGCACCTGGAAACTTGCCTAGGAGACATGTTTGCAATCTCCTGTTAACTGGTACTATGGCTATGCTAACTGTCAATGCCTCTCTTTTTTTGTTAAGCAGAAGAGCAGGCAAGAAACAACTGCAGGGGTATGCAGGGTAAAATATTGCAGAAGCTATGGTAGATTCATGAAAAACATTCGTCGACATGTGAAAGAGCAGCATCGTTCCATGTCTTTTCGAGAGCACCAATGGCTACCCACTCCTAGTGAAGCAGACTATTTGGACAAAGTATATGAGAAACATTATATGAGTTACCGGAAAATTGAACACTGTTATGTTAAGGGCTGCAGAAATTTTGGGCAACCGTACAGAAGTCTTGCCCAGCATCTCAGATCGCAGCATAATTTAGAGAAGAGTGATTATAACCGGTAAGTTTTCCTATCTAAAGTTTTTTTGTGAGGGAGACAAGGCGAAATTGATACATATACTGTAGATCAATGACATCCTCCTCTTTCAGCTTTCATAACAGCCTTGGTCTTTGCCTGGCAGGAACACAAAACAGAACCCTCCTTCAGAGTTTTCCAAGAATACTAAGATGTCTGTGTTTTCAAGTATGGCCTATACCAAACTACTCAAAAAACAAAACTCTCGGAGATCTTGGAACAAGGGTTTCTGTGCTCTGAGACTTCCAAGAGTTCTGTACTTTTTAGGGGGTAGTGACCAGATTTTGACCTGGGGGTGTGCATATTGCATATTTATACTGTCTCTTGTACTAGTTGTTGTCATATTTTTATCACAAGGTAGAATAACTTTCATGTGTCATAAGAATCGAACAAAAAAATTACAGGGACCATCAGTCTTAAAATTTTGAAATTCTGTGATTGTGTTACTTTCCCGTTTTTCCCCACTTGCTGCCCTTCTGCCTTGCTTCCATGGCCTCTTTGTTCATTAACAGTAATCAATGGAAAATGATTTTTTCTCTTATAGAATGTTTCCAGTTGTAAATGTGACATACAACACCCCAAACCATGCCCCAGACCTATCAATCTTAATGCCTGGTGAAAAAGTATATTATGAGAAACCAGACATTGGAGAATTCTCGGATCTTCCAGGTAACATTAATTGTTTCCTGTCTAAAAAAGATAGTACACACTAAAAGAAGCATTTAATTCAATTGGTACTTCTCGCTGAGGACAACTTCAACCTCAATATGAGACCGATGCATGTTGCAAGTTATCACAACCTTATATGTCACTGTGTTCACAGCCAAATGATTGCTGTGTGCATGGGATTAATGAGTGCTGAAAGCAGCTAGAAAACTCAGTAGTTCAATAGGTTCATTGTTGAAAAGGTAGCATGTCCTTAAATGTCTAGTTGTGTTGTCATAAAATTTTGATTGGATGGAGCACTAACTCCCCTGCATTTTCCTCCATTGCCTGCAATATGATTCACCTTTTGGTCTTGAAATCTAAGTATTGAACAATTATGCCAATTACAATTCTCTTCCCAAACATTTGAGGAGAGGGTGAAGGGGAATGAGCAATATCCTTTTATTTTTTAGATAAACCAATTGCGGGATGTCCAATACAAAAACTTGACGAGAGATATGGCTTTTGGCCCTTGAAAGATGAAGAAAAATGTGAAAACTATATTCAGATTTGTGTTTCTTTTTTATTAGAGCAGACAGTCATACCAGACAAGTACACACTGAAAATATTTGCAGCAATGTTCATTTTATGCTCACAGTTTCAAATCTTATCAAATGGTATATTTCATGTCTCCCAGATGGAGGTTTTTCTATAATTGTGAAGAAACAACACATAGCATGAAATGAAACTGTTTGGTCAGCTTTGGTCATTTTTGTCAGCTGTTTTATACATGTTAATACTGATTGTTTGTTGATGCTTGTTAAAACCCTTGATAAATTGTGTTTTGTTGCTAGTTTTTTTTTGTATTATTTGTGAAAAATGATTGGAAGATGACCCAATTAAATCCAGTTAACAACTTATCACTTACAAGTTAAAAACCCCACTTGTCTTCTTTTACAGTCTGGTTTATACGCACATGGCTAAAAGATGGCAGCTTTTCAAACACCATGAAATCAGACGAGTATCCTAAGTATAGGATATATCACTTTGAATGTGATCCACGAGGAATCTTCAAGGGACATAATGAAAACCTTGTGTACCATGAAGGATATTTGTCTTTAAATCTTAGACAACAATTTGGAATTCAAAAAATGATACAGTCAAGGGAAGAAGAATATTATTTTCTTAGATCAATTACCAGTCCAGGATTTAGCCTGTCAATGTTCCATCGCGGAATTTATGAATTTGAGTGTCTTTTCTGTGAGAAAAATCACCAAGCATGGCTAATCTACTCGCATGTCTACGAGGCTGATAAGTTGGAGTAGGCTGAATTTTTAAAGTAATATTGTTTGTATGAAAGAAATCGTTGTTTGTACTTTTTCAAGCGTTTGAATTTCAAGAAGAACATTATTTACTTCAATAATGTTCAATTCGTATGTTATCTCTAGTATTAAGATAGAATATTGTCTATATTTAAAACAGGACGTTTTCTATGTAATATGTAATGTAAGTATAAACTGGAGTATAGCGTGAGGTACCATCGAATAACTTACATAGAATAAAATTTAATAAAAGGATTCAGTACAAAGAAAAAAGACGAATTTTGACGACGTTTCGGGCATTACCCTTTCCCTTTATGCCAGAAGCAAGCGTCTTTAATATTTGTCTTCTTTCTTGGTATTGAATCCTTTTTATTAAATTTTATTCTATGTAATTATGTCTACAATTTCGCTTCATCGCCGAAAACAAAAATTTATCTTTATTTCGAAATATTCTGGACATGGTCATCGCGGTCATCGAGCACATAAAATGCTTAAAACGTAAATATTAACTTGTACCTATTTAACTAGAAATTGGAAAACATAATGCATAGAGTTCATCTTCAATGGTTTGTAGTTATTTAAATATAATTTAAAATTCATTTACTATAAATGATTTTTTGTTGAATCTTGTTTACATTCATTGAATAAAGTAGAACATAGATACCCTTGAACCCTTGTCATTTAAAGATCTTTTGTATGACATAGATGACATATTTTTGTAACATATTAAAGTTCTCTGGACGACATACAATATCAATAGTTTTTCTAAATACAGTGTACATGGTATTTTATTCATGTTTTTTAAATGTTGTTTTCATCACTTGTTACATAGAACGTGTAAAGAAATCATGTATACTAACATCCTTGCATGTCAATTTCCGATTAAGTGCCTTCCTTCAATTAACGCTCAAAATAAATGCATACACGATTTATTGTGTAACTGATGATATTCCTTCATCTTTTTTTTACTCTTGCACAATATAAACTGATTCCTTTTGTGTAATTTCGAAAAATTAAAAAATCATGCCCTTCTGTAATTTGACGTTATTCTCGGCGGAATAAAGAGCATAGGATATACCCTAGTAGGCTTGCGCTGATTGATTTTACCCTAAATCACATATAGTCGGGAAATTTTATTGAGTAATTTTGAAAAATAAAAAAATCATGCCCTTCTGTAATTTGACGTTATTCTCGGGCGGAATAAAGAGCATAGGATATACCCTAGTAGGCTTGCGCTGATTGATTTTACCCTAAATCACATATAGTCGGGAAATTTTATTGAGTAATTTTGAAAAATAAAAAAATCATGCCCTTCTGTAATTTGACGTTATTCTCGGGCGGAATAAAGAGCATAGGATATACCCTAGTAGGCTTGCGCTGATTGATTTTACCCTAAATCACATATAGTCGGGAAATTTTATCGAGCAATTTCGAAAAATAAAAAAATCATGCCCTTCTGTAATTTGACGTTATTCTCGGGCGGAATAAAGAGCATAGGATATACCCTAGTAGGCTTGCGCTGATTGATTTAACCCTAAATCACATATAGTCGGGAAATTTTATTGATTAATTTTGAAAAATAAAAAAATCATGCCCTTCTGTAATTTGACGTTATTCTCGGGCGGAATAAAGAGCATAGGATATACCCTAGTAGGCTTGCGCTGATTGATTTTACCCTAAATCACATATAGTCGGGAAATTTTATTGAGTAATTTTGAAAAATAAAAAAATCATGCCCTTCTGTAATTTGACGTTATTCTCGGGCGGAATAAAGAGCATAGGATATACCCTAGCAGGCTTGCGCTGATTGATTTTACGTTAAATCACATATAGTCGGGAAATTTTATCGAGCCATTTCGAAAAATAAAAAAATCATGCCCTTCTGTAATTTGACGTTATTCTCGGGCGGAATAAAGAGCATAGGATATACCCTAGTAGGCTTGCGCTGATTGATTTAACCCTAAATCACATATAGTCGGGAAATTTTATTGAGTAATTTTGAAAAATAAAAAAATCATGCCCTTCTGTAATTTGACGTTATTCTCGGGCGGAATAAAGAGCATAGGATATACCCTAGTAGGCTTGCGCTGATTGATTTTACCCTAAATCACATATAGTCGGGAAATTTTATTGAGCAATTTCGAAAAATAAAAAAATCATGCCCTTCTGTAATTTGACGTTATTCTCGGGCGGAATAAAGAGCATAGGATATACCCTAGTAGGCTTGCGCTGATTGATTTAACCCTAAATCACATATAGTCGGGAAATTTTATTGAGTAATTTTGAAAAATAAAAAAATCATGCCCTTCTGTAATTTGACGTTATTCTCGGGCGGAATAAAGAGCATAGGATATACCCTAGTAGGCTTGCGCTGATTGATTTTACCCTAAATCACATATAGTCGGGAAATTTTATTGAGTAATTTTGAAAAATAAAAAAATCATGCCCTTCTGTAATTTGACGTTATTCTCGGGCGGAATAAAGAGCATAGGATATACCCTAGTAGGCTTGCGCTGATTGATTTTACCCTAAATCACATATAGTCGGGAAATTTTATTGAGTAATTTTGAAAAATAAAAAAATCATGCCCTTCTGTAATTTGACGTTATTCTCGGGCTGAATAAAGAGCATAGGATATACCCTAGTAGGCTTGCGCTGATTGATTTTAGTGTAAGGGAGGCAAGATGGAGAAAGAGATATGGATTCCAACTTCCACACAGTATACAATATTTGACTGCAAATCTATCTTAATTTGTTAGTATGAAAACTTTCACAGAATGTAGATCATCTACAAACAACTGGATATTGCTGATAAATTCACAAGCAGAACAAAACGTGAAAGACTTGTAGTATATTTCTGAACTCGTTAAAAGTAAAGCACACAAGAATATTTCAAGGTTATCAATGGGGTATCTTAGTTCAACAATTGCAAATCACTTTTGTAAAAATATTTTGATTCCAATGTTAATCTTCCAGGTGCTTCGATAAGAATTCACGATTTTAATTTTTATCCCATTAATATTAAAAACTGGGGGAAGGGTTATGCCCCGAATGAGCTCCATTGAATGCATTATTATTATAACAATAATTACAGATTCCTTTAACCCGGTTTTTTCACTAGGCTGATTTTTCCTCGCGCAGCGGAGCGGCCATTGCATATGCATTTTTATTTCTAACAATGGTTGCTTCTGAAAGCCCCGCTACGCGCTTTTTTGAAAGTCGGATTGACTTCAACTTTTCCGAAGTGTGCGAGGGCGCCTGCCAATGAAATTGCTCGAAAGCTTTTTACTTAAAGTCATTATTCTAACTGGAGCTGTATGTGCCTGATTCCTAGTGGAAATTGAAAATATATTTCAATGCGTGTATTGCTTCAAAAAAATAGCCGCTCCGCTACGCGCAGAAAGTTTAGCCTAGTTGAAAACCGGCTTTATCTCGACCTATAAATATTATCGGGCATTGTCATGGAATATTATGGTCAACGCTATTGATAATGTTATTGTTACGCTACAAAATACATTTATTACTTAAAAAAGAATGTCAGGAAAATCATCTTCTAGCAATTCTGCTGTTATAATGTCATCGTCCTCGTCCGTCTCACTATCACTTGAGTCATCCGATGTAAAACTTCCGTCTTTCTCATCAAACAAAACTTCTGCATAATCAAGATTATCATCGGGAGCATCTGCTAAATGCAATGGCAATTGAACGCGAATTTCATCTTTTAGTGTACTCTTAAACCGAGAGATGGCGTTTTCAATATTCTTCACAAAATAGCGGATTCCTTCGTTGATAACTGAAATTTTCCCAGCTACGACCAACGGATCAGAACTTTGAGTCGAGTATCTCTCCTGTGGAAAAAGTAATTGGTTGAGCAGGAACTCTTCTTATCCTATACTACAAGAGTGGAACTTTTTTTATACACATTTCGGGGCCTTTACAAAATAAAGAAATATTAATCGTAAAACGATGGAAACTGCTTAACAAAGAAAATGTTTGGTCGTTTGAGCATAACACAAAACATTGATAATCAGACACGGCAAATAGAAAATGGAAAGCGAAAAATGTTTGGTCATTTGTCCAGCACTAAATAGCTACTACCATACATGCCCAAAGAAAAAAGCATGTATAAAATGCATAACACAATCTTACAACAGTGCTTTTCGTCTGACAATCATCATACATGGGTGGACGGGGACAAATGCTTGCAATGTCATCATCTAAAAATAAGACATATAAGAATGAATATACCAGTATTGACATAACAAAGCAATTTTTTTCAAAATGAAGGACATTTATGGTCATGCAACACATACCCTTACGGAGTATTTTTTCAAGATATTCACGCGATGATTCCAAGGACTGAATACGATTTGCTGTAAAGAAATGCAAAAGTCTTTGCATTTCTATTGGAAGCAGATTCATCTCTTCAATTATGCGAACTTTGCGTACGTACAGCTGTGATAACTGCCGCTTCATCTCCAATGTAACTACAAGGAATCAATGTTATCTTCATTCTCATGGTTTGCATAGCAAACTTTGCAAGCATATATTGTATGATTGTGATGACTTGAATGATTGTGAGCTTACCTTTATCATCTTTTGAATCATTGTTCCAAGGAAATTTCCCTTCTTTGCAAAGTTGTTCCATGCTGGATGGACATTTCTTATGCAATGGCTGTCCTTCAATGATTTGCCTGTACGCTTGACAGAGACACTGGAAGTGTTCTTTCTCTTTTGTAACCATTTTTCTGAGGGCATGTCGTCTTTTGCTCGTCTCTAAAAAAGGGGATGGAATTTTCTCAAATTTAAACATCATAAAAGGTAACGAAAAAAAGAACTTGAAGTTTAACCATTTACATTATTAGGTTGTATGCCTTTCAAGATTATCAAGTCATCAAGTTGCATTCATTATTCTTATCACCTAAACAACTTGTGGCATAACATTTTCTGAACAAATAACCTCACTACAACTCAGAGTGAAAGGTTTGCTTCTTTACTGCATAATCGTAAATATACATCAATTCTAACAGAAGTTATTCAAAACTTCGCCATTGCTATGATCATCAAACTATGAACAAAGTAATATGATATAGATATTAAAGATCATCACAGTAATTCCTCACAGACTTAATACAACATCAGTTCCACAAAACTCAATTAACGGAGGCTGTTATATACACGTGAATGTAACAAGGTTATGAAAAGCATTCTGGAATGACGCATCAATTTATTGCACGAAGTTTCAAGCAATAAAAGATGTTTAACTTGATGCAGAGCGAATACAGTATTCACATCACAAATACTAAGACGAGTGCGTGAAGAAATATACTAAAGCAGTGCTAACAATTTTTAGAAGACGCTCTGTAAAGGGAAAAAGATTGATAAAAAACATTACCTGCCAGTTTATTGACCATGTAGGTGTTGTGAGCCATTTTAAAGCAGCTTTGTTCAATCAGCTTTTGTTGTTGCTTAATAGAGATTTCAAGAAGACTATGTCTCGCATCCATCAAAGAAGGTACAGTATCGCCATACTTGTTAACCAATTTAACAAGCCTTGTTTTTGCAAGTCTAATCGCACAGGTGTCTTCAAAACTTCAAACCAAAAGTGGAGGGGATTGCCAAACCAGCATATTTCTGTAAATCGGTAAGAGGAAGAGCATTCTGCTCAAGCAAGACTGAATACAAGAAAATTAATTCCTCCTTTTCATTTAGTTGTTGTCCACTTTCTGCATCTTTCACAACTGAATAGAAAAGAAAAAGTTATCAATTCGTGATGCTACAATAAAGCATTTGTCTCAAAATAAAATAATTGATGTCTGAAACATTTGCGAAAAAACAGTATACCCTGTGCATGCATTTTCAATTCTGTAATCCAATTTGCGATAGATTGCGATTGGTCAGCAATTCCGAACTCGTTTATTTTAGCCTCTAAGCTCTGTTTTGTTGCCTCAAGTAATCTTTCCATCTGTGGATTGTAAAAAGTAGTTTCAGACAAGAAAAAAGTAATTAACATATTAAAACATATTCCAAGACTTCCTTGAATAACAACCCTGTATTCTTTGTACGACAATAAATACCAGAGCAGAAAAATATCCAGCAGATACAGTAATTCATACCAACAAGCGAGCAACAAAAAGGATGACCCACATACCCTTAGGTATCTTTTACATAGATCACCAGCAATGTTCTCAATTTTTCTTTTGTTCCAGCTCATCATGTGTTCTGTCAAAGAATCTTCTCTGTCTGCAATATAAATGTAACACATATCAAAATGTCCATCGAAAATTACGTAGCAAAATTTGTCGATAGGCTGACTGAATCTCATTAGCAACAGTACATGATCCCTCCAAAAAACTCTTCTTCAACAAGATTTTAACGCAAAGTGGCAGCCAACCATTCGAGACACAAAGCAAACAAACATTACACAACAAAGCCGTCATCGTTCTGGGGCTTCACTGAACTTGTTGAAAGTGCAAAAATGTTCACACATTCATCATTTTTGAAGAAAAAGTGAACAATTTATAGCAAAACTTTGAAAAAGCGGCTTCCCAAAATTACACTTAGAGCGAGAAAGCAGGTGACGAAAATATTCAAAGATCTCTTGACAAAAGCAGCGACAGAACAACCACCCTTCTTGATATTTCTTTGGAATAGTGGAATAGTTAGTTCTGACTTTTCTTTGGAATAGTGGAATAGTTCGCAATTTTTCGCCGTCTGCTTCCTCGCTCAAAGTGTACTTTCAAAGAAGATTGATTAGATTTTGAAATTTGGCATCGGGGAACATTTAACTATAATTACAGAATTTACATTGATTTTCAGAAATTCACATGAACACAGAAATTCAAAATTTAAATGCAAATGAATAAATGATATTCAAATCCAACATCATCTTTTAAGGAATTCTCTAATAAGAAAATTTTCAACCAAGTAAATTGAAGCATCTGAACTATTGTGCCTGTTTTCTAACTCAGAACTGGGACTGTTTTGTTTGCTGACATTTTCAATCAAGTGTATCAATACTTAAGTCCCCTAAGTGTATATAAGACTTACTTTCTGGTAACATGTGTTTTGTTGTGCTTCCAAGTCTAGACAAATAGCTGTTCACTTGCTCTACCTCTTCACCAGTAGTTCTTGCAGCACCAGTCTGCCATTCTCCATCCCAAACGACCTATGTTTCAAAAGATGAAATTAAGACCTACCCAGTTCTTAAGAACAGTAATTAGCACTGCATTTTGCAAGAGAAATATTAAAAAGTTGTGTTATACAGTGAATTTCCAAAACAAAATCACTAAATTTGCCACAAAAAATTGTAAATGGCTTGCCTATGTGACAGTAAATTACTTTAACCTTTCAAATTATCATTGATGTCTCCATGCCCTTATTATGAGAGATTTGCTAAAAGGCAATCAATGCCTCCAAAAAGATATATTTATCTTATCACAGTGGACAATAGTACAGAAACACAAAATACCATATTAATGCAAAGAGTTGTCAGCTGATTGGGAAGATTTCAAACCAAGTCCAGAAGTCAAGCTTTCAGAAAACTATCATTAAGTATAAATTAGAAAACAAAGTAAAAAAATCAAAAGAATTAGAATTCAGAATTCAGTTACAAAAAAAAACATGCACATGAACGAAAGCTATACCTGACAATAGGATCCGTGTCCTTTTGCATGCATCACTGAAAGAGCAGGCAAAACTTTCTCAGCTAATTCTGGTGCATTCTTTTTTACCCAAGGCCAATATCGGCAAATAACATCTGACCACATAAACTTTACTTCATTTGGGGCAATAAAGGATTTGTGAATGTAGAGGGCATAGCCAAAAATCTCTCCTTGAAACATGTTAACAGCTTTTTGACCAATACAGTGCCTACAGCTTGCTATTTCTAACCCAGTCTCGTGAAGAGAACCTTTTTTGCGTCCAACATTGAGGGCGGCTTTCCATTATTTTGGTTGTTTTATGAAATAGGCTAGACACATCATCAGATGCTTCGAGAGATTACTGATAACTAATTTCAACTGCTATATTAGCTTATCTAGTGTTTATTTGCCAGCTCCCAATTCCTCAATGTATATGCCTTTCCTGGTAAGCACAATTTTTCTCGGCAAGGCAAGCAAGCGCGCTTTGCGCAAGCAAGGCCCCAGCCTGGATTATTTGTTATGCGTGGAGAAAAGGCCTAGGCTACCTGCACTCTGCAAAGGGCTAACTTGTCTAGTTACATGACGTTAAAGTACATTAAAAGAAGAACATCAGTTGCCTATACTCCATTGGCATCGAAGTCTGTAAAAATTCACCTACCTTGGTCGAAAGATCTCAATCTTATAGGAGCAGTTGCTTGATCATCGTCACTGTCAGGAGCAGATTCCAAGTTGCCACCAGCCGACGCCATTATCAAAAACCTGCATGGGAAATGATGTTGCGCAAAGCCAGTTGAATTTGTTGATGGTACTACGCATACGCTTGTTTTATGCATTTCACATAATTGTAGGAATTATGTCATATACATAAATACTGGTCTGAGGCCATGTTGCGTTGTTCCAGCTCCAATCAAACCATACCAGTATGGAGAAAGGCTATACAGTTTTGCCAGAGGAAAGCTAAAACAGAATGATTGTTTAAAAGAAGCATCGTCGGTCAAAGCCAAACCATCAAACCTTTATTTGTCAAGCATACAGAATAGGTATTGTTGTTGATGTTGTTTCTTTATTTTGAGTAGGCTGTTATTTATAGCTTTTTCAACTAATAACTGTTAATACTCTTCATCAAAAGTATTAACAACACACACAATGACAATAAAAAGATAACAAATAAAAATAACAAGCTGATAAAAGATATTTGCAAAAAAGAACTAACGCAGAAATTTATTAACCGATGGGAAGAGCAAACAGCCAACATGAACAGACTAACATTTTATAGGCAAATGAAAGACAACCCATGTATCTCGAATTATCTGTTGCAAGTAGACTCAAGAAGTCATAGAGCTGCCTTAACTAGACTTATGATTAGTGCACACAAACTTAAGATAGAAACCGGTCGTTATTCAAAGGCTAGAATAGAGCAAAATGAACGTTTTGCGAATATTGTAAGAGTAAAAGAAGGAAATCGACAACGAAATCCACTTTATTTATGACTGTTTGAATAATAAGAGCCAAAGAGAAATATTCTTCATCCAACAAAATTTGAAACAACATCAAATCGATCAATTATCAGTTGAAGAGAAAAATGAATTATTTAAACAAATGTTGTTATCTAAAAATAGGGAAACATTATCTTCTCTGGCAAAATTTATATATCTATCAGAAATTAAAAGAAGCGTCAATTCCAATTAGGATGTTTTTTAATTAACAGGATACAATAGAATTAATTTTCATTGAATATAAATTTAAAATCAAACATTGTTACTCGGTATTAGCGTTGAATTATTATTATACAATATTATGGTTGAAATTTCAGTTAAATTTAGTGTAGTTAAATTTAGTTTAATTCAACTAATTTAGGCCTACTATGCATGCCGCATCCAGGCATGGGACCCCTAGTTTAACGTCCCTTCCGAAAGACGGCAGAGTGTGTTGTTTAGTTATCCATCTGAAAATTCACCCATCCAGATGCTGACCTACGTTACACGACCAAGCTTAAGAATTGGTAACTTACTCGTATCCCTTGAAGTGATAAGGCACAATTCCTTCAGCTTTTGTACCATTGAAATTTGAGCATTTATATATTGAAACTGGCAATGGGCGTTTATCCGGTGGATAAATAATAGCCCCTATTCCAATCCACGCTGAAAGGAGCAAACCAAGGAACAGCCCACAAGAAACACCCTGAAATAAATAGAAAATAGAAGATAAATACAAGCCTATTTCGAAATTCCAGGGGGCGGCACATTTTTGAAATCTAGTCTGAGAGATCCTTATCCATCCCATGGCCAGCACCTCCACTATGGAATGTTTGCGCATCGAGAATATATAACACGCCCAGACTAAAAGTATAGCTTGATGAACACAGAATAGCAATGAATAGCATGAATTAACATAATCAATATACAAAAGCTGAAAGCTGCTTACTTTCGAGTTGGCTTTTGGCACAAGCATACCCAGCGTGAACATTGCAAAATTTGGAGCACCAACGACACCAGAAATACAAAAAGCGAGCTACAATAGAAAAAATAATTTTATTTGACACTTCTTGAGCTATGCCAACTTCTCTGGCCTGAGCCAGGGAGCGGTTTGCTCGATAGACTCGTTACATAAGTCTCTGTTATGCTCCTTAGAACTGAAAGGTCGCTAATAAAGAACTGCTTCTTCCTGAGCTGTCCTGAACAACAACAACAGCAATTACAGCGAGGGGGAGGGACTGGTGTAGCCAGTCTATTTGCTTGATGCAAGTATGTTCTTTTGGAGCTCTTTTCGTAATTAAACAAAACCTTTAATGATACTAGCGTATGACACGCATTTCTACGCTATGAATTTGGTGTGTCAGCGTCATCAGCATACATTTGTACATAGGTAAGAACCTTCTTTGTGAGATCATTGATCTGAATCAAGAACAGCAATGGACCTAGAATCGATCCCTGAGGCACTCCAAAGTAAAGAATTCAAAATTTACAAATTGAAAAAGTTTGATATAACGAAAAGACTGTACTTTATACATCCTATAGATAGGTATCGGTATCATGGGGGTATTTAGTCAATGCAGGTTACCTGCAAAATCATAGTGCCAACACCTGATACCACGAAGGCCAATGAAATAACAATAATGCCATATGTGCAAGCTGAAAAAGTATACGGAAAATATAAATTACAAAATATCATGTTTCATACTATGGGCGTAATACACGCTTTTTATTTTGTAAAGAACCTGCCTTAAGGTCTAGTTCCTAAATTTCTTTATTTTTGGACCACTTTTGATTAAATTATCGGACAAAAAGTTCCTTAACAGTTCCTTAATTTTAACTGCACATTTAATGCCATTAGGTAAATTTGTGCCAAAATCTTGCGCATTTAGAGGTTCAAACGAGAAAAAACTCCACGAGTTAGCGAGATCTGTTTTACCAATAGCAACAAAACGTTTATATCAAATGCTATAAGGAATTAATTAAGTTAATGGATCGACGTGAATACTATACGAATTAAATTACTTTAAAGTGGATTGACGTGGAAACGCAACGAAAAGCTGGCATCCCTCAGAGTATATGTATCAATTTTTCTGGCGTATAGGTCCTTTAAAAACTGTTCGCAGGAAGGCCGGCCACAAGAATGTGGTGGTATGCAGATGAATATACAGACACTTGTATTTGACTACGCTGGAAACTACTCAAGGAAACATTTGATACAAGCGTTGCATGCAATTTATGTGAGTTTCGACTTCAAATGTATGAAACCGGCTTCCCAGTTCTTGATTGTTTGCATTGATAATAATATTGAAAATTGAAATTTCATCTTTAGTACTATAAGTCCTTTAGATTTTCGACCTTCTACGTGTAGGTTTCTTATAAAGTGGTTCTTTATAAAAAAGTGTGTAATGGAGCCATTGCCTTGAGCAGTCAATCACCAACAATGAAAATATGACATAGAGACTAATGCCGTGAACACCACTCTACATGAACTTTACCACGAAAACCCTAAAGCCCTGCACTTTGCCTGCACCTGTGCAGTAAAAGTTGCAGAAACGTATACATACATGTGCATACTCAATCTGTTTTTGTAAGAAACGTTGAAAATCATATCCTACTTTCAAGCGACTTCTACTTCCTATCATAAACGTTCTTAGCGCGAAGGCTTTCGCCTAGACAAGGAGATCCAGGTCTGTGAAGAAAGCGAAGAAAGCGGCTTTGGAATTACCTATTATTTTTGAAACGATGGTGGCTCTGGCGTCCGTCATTCTCGGATGAATTCTCTTGACAATATCTTCTAAAGTTACTGCAGTCAGTGAGTTCAGACCAGATGATATTGTGCTAAAAGAGATACACAAAGAAATTATGCAGTTAAGGCAGATGTGCCAAAAAGGAAAATACTAGCAAAGCTTTGGGATATTCAACACCAAGCCAGCTGCAGTAATCAAAAATCTTTTCTACAGAGTGAATGGTTAGTTAGTTAGTAAGTAAGTTAGTTAGTTAGTTAGTTGGTTAGTTAGTTAGTTAGTTAGTTAGTTAGTTAGTTAGTTGGTTAGTTAGTTAGTTAGTTAGTTAGTTAGTTAGTTAGTTAGTTAGTTAGTTAGTTAGTTAGTTGGTTGGTTGGTCAGTTAGTTAGTTAGTTGGTTGTATAGTTGGTTAGTTAGTTAGTTGGTTGGTTGGTTGGTTAGTTAGTTGGTTAGTTAGTTGGTTAGTTGGTTGGTTAGTTTAGTTAGTTAAGTTAGTTAGTTAGTTGGTTAGTTAGTTAGTTAGTTAGTTAGTTAGTTAGTTAGTTAGTTAGTTAGTTAGTTAGTTAGTTAATTAGTTAGTTAGTTGGTTGGTTAGCTAGCTAGTTAGTTAGTTAGTTAGTTAGTTAGTAAGTTAGTTAGTTAGTTAGTTAGCTAGATAGTTAGCTAGTTAGTTAGCTAGCTAGTTAGTTAGCTAGTTAGTTAGTCAGGTAGTTAGTTAGTTAGTTAAGTTAGTTAGTTAGTAAGTCAGTTAGTCAGTTAGTTAGTTAAGTTAGTTCGTTAGTTAATTTGTCAGTTAGTTAGTTAGTTAGTTAGTTGGTTGGTTTTTGATTAGTTGGGTGGTTAGTTAGTTAGTTTATTTTTGTTCTTTGATTGGTTGGTTGGTTAGATAGCTATTAAGCTGGATAGTTACATACTTAGTCAGTTAGCTATATATGCACATTAAGTATCGTGCCAGCAAGTTACGGTCAGTACCTTGTACTTCCCAACTGACAGCAAATGGACAATATAAAAAACCATGCAGAAGAAAAATGACGAAGGTAAAGCAAGGAAATAAATTATAACAAGGAAGAAATACAACTAACAGCAAGGTTAAGGAAAGAGCAAGGTTAAGAAAAGTGTACCTTAATGCACCACTGAATAAGCCAGCCGTATATAATCCAGGCACTCCTGGTAAATGCGACAGTTTGTTCACGACAAAGTAGGGAATAAGCTACGAGGAAAAGCGAGGATATGCAATAACGTAACATGGAAGACAAATATTTATTAGAGGCATATTACTTATAATGGATGGGAAGCCTCCATGCAGTAAAAATCGGCTTAAGATAATCATTTATATGCATAGAATTACAATTATTCATTAACGCGGCGAAAACAACGTGCGACATGTCTCCTAATAACATTTGCTTCTATAACAACAAACGGATTCAAAAATGACTTTTCTACCTGATCGTTACTTTTGATGTATTTGCTTTTTCTTGGGTCACATTGTCCGTAAACAGCATACATGACCAAACCAGCAAAAGAACAGCAACAAATTACAGTAAACATCATGAGGATATTCAGAAACAAAGATCTAGGAAAAGAGCATGGCAAATTAATGTCTGGTCAGGTCAGGTCGGGTCGGATCAGGCCAGGTCAGGTCATGTAAGGTCAAGTAACACCAATTCAAGTCAAGTCACGTCATTTCAGGTCATATAAAGCCAGTATTCAGATAAGGTCAAGTAAAGCCAAGCCAAGCCAAACCTTTTCAGGTCAGGTCAGGTCAGGTAAGGTCAAGTAAGGTCAGGTCGGGTCAGGTTAGGTCAGGACAGATTGGGTCAAGTCAGATTAGGTCCAGGCAGGTCAAGTCGGGTCAGGTCAAGTCAGGCCAGGTCAGGTCAAGTCAGGTCAGGCCAAGTCAGGACAGGCCAAGTCAGGTTAGGTCACGTCACGTCACGTCTGGTCAGATTAGGTCCAGTCGATCGTAACAGCCGCATATGGGAAAGTACAGACCATGAAGGAAAGGGTGATAAACACAGAGTGGTAGATCAGGCGTCGGTTGGGTTTTTGGCTACGTTGCATCACTTGCCCTGAGGCTACAGTCTTGCATTGTTTGATCATTAAATAACAAATAACCGAGTAGCATACGATTATGAACAACCCGCAGATAAATATACCATAGTTGAAGATCATTGTGAAACCAAATTGAAATAAATGCTTGTCCTCTAGGATAGCGACTCCTATGGAAAACACCCAAGCAAAGACGAGAGTTATGATGCATCTTTTGTTCGTCAGCATTAGCTTGAATTTCAGGGTATCAGAACAGCCAAAAGCCTCTGAAATGCTATTAAAACGACGTGAAAAAACATTGAGCCGAGAGTCAAGTGTAGACCAAACATATAGAAATCCTGTATAGCATCTGAAATAGCTGATCTTACGAAGTAGCATAAACCGTGAAATATGTTTAATATTGAAAATAGGACATCTGCGAAGCAAAGGCTGATCAACGTCAAGTCAAACGGGCATTTTCCTTCTTAAAATAGCCGATAACAATGATCTGACAGCAGCCTGCAAATAAGCCGAGAGAACCGAATAACACTTCCAGGGATTTACGAGTACGAGCCAGTGAAATATCAAGGTACATATTCGACACGAAATCTAGGAATTTTGCAGTTGTCTTTCAAAGGCAGATCAAAGAGTTCCAGACGGCGAAGATTTTCGTACTAGATCAAGAGGGTACGCTTTTCAAGATAGATCAGGCAGGTAATTCTACGACTTCTCGCGTTGAACCAATTCTTGCTTCAAGAGTGGCGCTGCTGGCCTGTGGTAGAGGCCCACTTCAGTTTAAAGAGATTTCTCTTGAAGAGTGCAAGTTTCAGCAATGTCATTAAACGTCTTTATATCTTCATGAAATAAAAAATGCTTCAGCACCCTTGTACCTCAAATCCTTCGCCTTCTTACGCTTTACCAATTCTTGTTTTAAGAGTGGCGCTGCTGGCCTGTTGGAGGTCCACTTCAGTTTAAACAAATTTCTCTAGATAATTAAGGTTTCAACACCCATGCACCTCAAATCCAACGGCTTCTCGCGTTTAAACCAATTCTTGTTTTACGACAGGTGTCAATAAACGATTTTTTTAATCGTAGTTGCCAAGTATGGCGCTGGATACTCGCATCAAAACATTATATATTGTTGGAATCAAAGATAATGGAAGTCATAGTTATTTATCAAGAGATATTTATTCCAACAAAGATAATAATTATCTTTGTTGGAAAAATCTTCATTTCATTGTGCAGCACAGAAATATTAGAAGTTACAATTGAGACTTCAATCCCATCGAATTTTACGGCCCCAGCTTTTATAGCTTTGTTCAAATAATCGATGGTAGACTGATTACCTGAGTCCCAGTTATCGTTCATGAGACCGAGGCTAGAACTAAAATACGATCCCCGAGAAGCACAGTAAATTTCCTATATTGTCTTATTATTAGTATTTCTTCTTTTCAATTAGATATCATTATGTAATACTTATTTTAATATATAATAGGCTATTAACAATTTGAGACTTTTTATAAGATGAAGGGTTTCAGGGTTTCAACGTGTAAAAAGAATTATGATGATGATGAATGGCAGAAACGAATGCATGCAAACGTAGTCCTGTAATACTGGTAAATTAAATGTATAGGATTTCGTTAGCAATTCTAACTAGAATTAGACAAGTTGGGTTATTTTTTGGTTTAATTGCTATTTGGAGCAAGTGTCTTGTGAAAGCATTTGCATCCTAGTTGTATTTTGAGTATTGAACTGCAGTAGTGTCTGCGATAATAAGGACTATCAGTGCTTGTGAAAGGCTGAGTATTTCCTGTTTATTTCTTGTTTGTAATAGTTGAGCCGACAGTATCAATTTAGCCTAAGAAATCATTATTGTGCATTAGATGAAGCGATGTATATGTTCATTAACTAATCAAGTTTTGGAATAAACAAGTTGTTTCGAGTTAAAGTTGCCAAGTTTAATTAAGCCATGGTGATTAAGGACGATGATTATATTCATGTCCATTAGCTTTTGGATTAAGACCAAAATGTTACCAGGAGTAATTAGAGGGGAAGAATCTTTGTATCGGATTATAATTATTGCAAACTGACCAATCATGTTCAGATTTAAAGTATGATTAAGACCCTATTGTTCATTGTATTTTTTCTAAGCTTGATACGTTAGATTAGAGAAGAGGAGAGTTAAGGTTCAATGGCAGGGACTGGTTAAGTCACCTTAACGAACCACATGTACTATATCGATATGTACGTGAATGTATTCGAGTTGTCATCTTTGTCTGGTGATCCTCTCTCTGTGCTCGTCTCAGTGGACATACATGCATTTAAAGGACCGCTCGGCGTGCAAATTAAAATCGTTTTACAGTCCACATCCCGAATTTTTCATAAGAAGGACACGATTATTGGTAGAACATAGATTGTTCATAGCACTATTTTTTATATCTAGTCGAAATTTGGAGGGTTCATAGAGGGGGGGCTTCGTTAAGCCGACAGCCCCTTAAGAGGGAGCAAGTACGAATTCCTAAAGCATCTTTTGAACCATTTTTGCTTCTCCTCTAGCCAGTATTCCAAAATAACTGGTGTCCTGGCATAAATGTCGTAATATTTTCAGTAAAGACTAATAATATATCTTTTTTGCAGTACACCGGCGACTGTAGCAAGATCAGCTCACTTCCAACCATCACTTTTGCCATTAGTGGAAAACAATTCCCATTGACTGGAGAGCAATACATCCTCAAGGTTTGCATATAATTATTTCTTCACTGTCTCTTAAATAGTCTTTGAAAATCAATCCCAAAAGGTTTTAAATGAGAGTTCAAACTCGGTCAAAACACTGTGATTCCCTTCTGTCGCGTCAAGGCGGAGCCGGACAAAGCAGTTCAGAATTTAACTGTGAATACTTCTACCTTGCCGAAATATAAAAAAGTCAAACGGGAGGAGAGCCTTGGGCTGTATGAATTGGAGAGTTACTCGGCGATTTCAACGTCGTTGATTCTTTACATTTTAGCTTTGAGCTTAAATAACCCAACTAAAGTAATATTTACAAAAAATTCTGGTAAAGATTCATAAATAAGTAAAAAGAATTAAAGAATGGTAAAACTATATGCAACAAAAAGAAAAAGGAACTAAACTACAATGGTACTGTACCCCGTCAACAACTCTGCCCCTTCTCCCATCGAGAACTTCTAATATTATTCAGCTAACGAAACCTAGTTGTGGGATGTATGTCTGATACAACCTGTAGGTGCAAGGTGCAATCAGCATTCAAGGATAATATCTTATTTTGAAATTCATTTATTGAACGTGATATGTTATATTCAATTTGTGAAGAATGTCCACAATTGGCAGCCTTTAGGCCCTCAATGTACCAACAATATATATGTTTAAACACATATATACAAAATCAACTTTATCAATATCAAATGCTTATTGGTTCTAAAGTTTTCTTGAGCGATACAACTCTAAATTCTTTTTTATTCTATGTTTCATTTATGTGAATTATGTTTTATTTTGGTGTCCAAGTTTGGTACAACAACATGTCTCAGTGGTTTTATTGGGCTCGATGTTCCACCACCACGTGGTCCATTGTGGATTCTCGGTGACGTTTTCATTGGACCATACTACACTGAGTTCGATCTTGGAAACAATAGAGTTGGATTCGCAAAGGCCAAGTAATCAAGAACTGAATCACATCGAACACGCGAAATCGTTGATTGAATCAGTGATCAAAGATTTCAAGTGCAGCCAGTTATTTTCTGAATTTCGCTTTGATAATGTGCATAGACTGGGAAGTGACTTCTTTAATTGACTAACAGACTAATTAAAAAGTTATAATTAAAAGCTTCTTTTTTGTAATAAAGTATGTTGAAATTTTGTCAAGATTGTTGGAAGAAAGTTTCTTAGAAATTTGATTATTTCTGGTAAAAATGAAACAATATTCCCTCTCCGATGTCTGCACCCCCTGCAAGTAATTTTAACTCTACCAGCATAAAAAATGCATCCAAAGGAGCAAACCTATCGAACATTGCCGGATGTAACTTTTAGCCGGGGTTAATGTCGAAGCATGCTTCACACCCAAATGCTTTTGGAACGTTACTTAAGCCTTTTGCTCAAAAACCTTTTGATAAACAAGACGATAGGATGCGCATTTAAGACACGGGTAAGATGAAAAATTGCGTAATAAGTTCACTGAGTTACTATTAATTGAAAGGGCTCCAATAACCTTTCCCTGCCATTTCTCTTCGGCCCCCATCCCAGTCATTAATAATGACCGGACCCTAATAGAGTATGAATGTATGCAGGTCTCTCAGAAATGAAACCTACTGGTCAGACTAATGTTCCATGTTCAAAGTTTTCATAGTCAAGACAAGTATTCACCCTTCCTCTAGACAAAATACGCCTAGCGGCGAATCTTCCTCACTTCGCAATGAAAACAGGCCTCTCTTGGGCGTGGCATGAGATTTTCTATTGTTCTTATTGACTTTCCTCCGGTCAATGACCGAGTGATGGTAACTTTTCCTTGGCTGTGCCAGTTTCAATCCGGTCTTTCCTCATTTGTCGTCTGGACATCTTGATTTCTGCTGGTTGTTTCTTGTCCGGGTGCTCTGAGGCAACGAACCTTTGAGTAATAATTAACAACGAAGTAGAGCATTGAATCTAAGCAAGGATGAACAAGGAGTAATATATGAGAAACAGCTTCTTCCTGACTGGAGTCATTGCTTTCGATCGTAACAGCCGCATATGGGAAAGTACAGACCATGAAGGAAAGGGTGATAAACACAGAGTGGTATATCACGCGTCGGTTGGGTTTTTGGTTGTGTTGCATCACTTGCCCTGAGGCTACAGTCTTGCGTTGTTTGATCATTAAATAACATATAGCCGAGTAGCATACGATTATGAACAACCCGCAGATGAAAATACCATAGTTGAAGATCATTGTGAAACCAAATTGGAATAAATGCTTGTCCTCTAGGATAGCGACTCCTATGGAAAACACCCAAGCAAAGACGAGAGTTATGATACATCTTTTGTTCGTCAGCATTAGCTTGAATTTCAGGGGTATCAAAACAGCCAAAAGCCTCTGAAATGCTATTAAAACGACGTGAAAAAACATTGAGCCTAGAGTCAAGTGTAGACCAAACATATAGAAATCTTGTATTGCATCTGAAATAGCTGATCTTACGAAGTAGCATAAACCGTGAAATATGTTTAATATTGAAAATAGGACATCTGCGAAGCAAAGGCTGATCAACGTCAAGTCAAACGGGCATTTTCCCTTCTTAAAATAGCCGATAACAATGATCTGACAGCAGCCTGCAAATAAGCCGAGAGAACCGAATAACACTTCCAGTGAATTACGAGTACGAGCCAGTGAAATATCAAGGTACATCTTCGACAAGAAATCTAGGAATGGTGCAGTTGTATCTTTCCAGGACAGATCAAAGGGTTCCAGACGGCGAAGATGTTCGTATTAGATCTAGAGGGAACGCTTTTCAAGATAGATCAGGCAAGTAATCTTACAAAAATCATCTAGACCGGGCGTCTTGCCAAGGAATGTCTCTCGGTACAGACCACGAAGGTTACGCAGTATGAATCTTGGATAAGGTTACAAAAGGACCTCTTTCAAGGCAGGTTAGAAAGGCATTTCTTGCAGGAGAGATTGCGATGCTCTAAGGGCAGAAGGATCACGAAGTACGTCTTGCAAAGGCTTGGTTATGAAGAGATTTAATTCAAGACAAGTCACAGAGGAAAGGTACCCTTTCCAGTGGAGATGGCGAAGGCAGTCTTTGTTGATTGGTTACAAAGGCACGTTTTTCCGATAGATCACTAAGGTGCGTCTTGTATTGGATCGATTACGGAGGTGTGCATTTGAAGAAAGCTCACAAAAGTACGTCTTCCAAGAAAGATGGCGAAGGCTACGTCTTTGTGGATAAGTTATGAAGCCACGTCTTGTATTAGATCGCGGTTATGAAGGGTTGTCAAAACAGAATGGTACGTCTTCAGAGAGCTCGGAGGTTGTCTATGTGGGTAGATTATGAAGGCAGTATACGTCTTTTATAGAAACAGGAACAGTTACGAAGGGATGCAGACACACCAGTTTCCGGGTCAAGCCCAGGTACCTCTATCACCAGCAAGGTATAAGTTGCGTTTTTCGGGCAGATCACAATTGTATCTCTCTTACATCTCTCGTCGTTCACAAGCGATCTTGTTGTTACGATCTTGAAGTTGCGTCTTTCAAGACAGATAACGAAGGTACGTCTTCTATTTCATTCATAGATGATAAGGAACGAGATTTCTTTATCAAAGTTTATTATTAGGCTAAACGATGAGATACTTTTCAAACGCTCCAACAAATTCTATGAATAACCGTTTCTCGATGAGTTGCTTCGTGCTTGCTTGTAAAAGCTTCACCTGTTCAAGAGCCGCAAGGAAAGGTTAACGTTGCTTCGTGAACTAAAAGGTTTACTCCTTTTATAGTTTTGTGAATAAGTGCATCTCAAAATCTACGACTTCTCTCGTTTAACCAATTCTTGTTTCAAGAATGGTGTTGCTGGCTTTTTAGAGGTCCGCTTCAGTTTAACAGTTTTCTCTTGAAGACACGTTTCCGTATTGTTACTAACGTCTGTATAGCTTCGTGGAATAAATGCCTCAACTTACACACGTTGTCTGAATACGCTATCTTCCTCTTCTCTTACGTAGGTCCGCAACAAAAGGCAAAAACAAAATATCAAGCGATTCGAAAGCAAACGTTTACGACAGGTGTATATAAACGATTTTTATAATCGTAGTTGCCAAGTATGGCGCTGGATACTCGCATCAAAACATTGACATTTCCCTAATCTACGTTTGCCAACGTTCTAATGCAAAGTGAAACAAGCAATAACGCAATCATTGACCGGCTATAAAACGCATTGTATTTAACCAAAGAAAACAGCGTATTTACACGAATAGACACATATGCCTTTGCAAAAGGGTAGACTAATCCTTCACCTGTTCAAATAATAATTTCGTAGTTTAAACAAGAAAATAAACGTTGAATACAACTGAAAGTTAAATCATGATATTGCTGTCAGTCTGAATCGTTATATTACTGGTTGCGTTTGTTTAATCGACAAATGAAGACCAATCAGATAGTTGGGTTAGTCTTCTGTGCTCAAGTAATTGTTTCGGTGTGACATCTGAAAAATGTTATTTTTTGGTTTTTAGAATCGACGTCGCTTCTTTTGGTTGAAAAATTCACTGCATAATGAATTCCCATCAGTTGGTAGATGCGAATGAAAGAGACCCTCAGGTGACTTACAGAGATTAATGAAGGGGACGTTCTTTCGGAGCGAACAAAGTTATTTTCTGCTGGGTTATACACATATAAACGTACATACAGTACAACCCTCTATTTATAACAGATCTATCCCCCAGGTGGCGTAACATAATTGATGGGAATCAAACCTGGACCTCATGATCAAAGTGCCCAATGTAACTCTGCTGCTAGTTGAGTAACTTCGAGTAACGAGTAACACAGTGTAACTCTGCAAATCGAGTTACTTCGAGCAAGTGAAGTAACGAAGAGTAACTTGGCAAGACATATAGCCCAGAGCTCTCCTCCTATTTAGCTTCGTGTTTCGGCTTTGTTAGGCCTTCCTCAGTATCCATGGTACCGATATAGATTTATATATTTTCATGAATGGAGAAAACTAGAATAGATTTTCAACGGATGGAATACAAGAATTCAAGGAATTCGAACCCAAAACTGTATGATCAGAAAGCCAATAACAATTCATCTGAGCCAAAGAGCCAATTGAAATCGAAGGTGAAGCTGAAATGGTGTTTTAGCGCCAGTCGCTAGGATCTCAGTAGTAGGTTAACTAATCGAGACATCGACCTGGGCTGTGACGCTACGATAGGCCATATATTACCCTTGATATAAGAATATCATTTTTATAAAATAAAAGAATTAGAGCATTAATGCGTTTCAACGAAAAAAATATATTGTTGAAATCAAAGATAATGAAAGTAAAAGTTACATTTATTTATCAAGAAATATTTATTCCAACAAAGATAATAGTTATCTTTGTTGGAAAAATCTCCATTTCATTGTGCAGCACAGAAATATTAGAAGTTACAATTTAGACTTCAATCCCATCGAATTTTACGGCCCCAGCTTTTAGAGCTTTGTTCAACTAATCGATGGTAGACTGATTACCCGAGTCCCAGTTATCGCTCATGAGACCGAGGCTAGCACTAAAAGGAGATCGATCAAACTGGTAGTTTGAGCGTCCAGTAGTTCACTTCAACAGCGATAACTACAACTCAGGAAATCAGTCTCAATCGATGGCTCGTTTATCGTGGACGTATAATCTGAAGATAGGGTACCGTGGAAGTCAATCTGGTCAGTTCCCATGAAGCCCGATAACCATATATAAAACCCAATATCAACAACTACTTAGTTACTTAGCTGGTGCCAGAGCGTCACATTGATAAATCCAAGTTTCTTCCATAAGAATTGCTGCTATGCTAGCTTCTCTGTCTCATCAGCTGGAATGTTCTTTTGCTAGAGAAATAATAACAAATTCTACTGTTTGTGCGAAATAAGAGGTGTTAAACCATTAAAAAACGTATACACGCTTTTGTTTTACAATGAACCTAGCTCAAGGCCTAGTTCCTAAAGTTCCTTATGTTTGGACCTCTTTTGATGAAATTGCATGCCAAAAGTAGCAATTGCAAAAGCAAAAACAACAACGACAACATCTAGCGAAGCAGTAGGACTTATGTACTGAGTCAAATAATATGACGTAATATCTGAGTCGTAGTTATTGCTAATGAATTGCTGGACGTTCAAAGCTCAAGCTGCAGCTAAAAAAGAAGTATAGCGACATTTGGGGTTGAACTTAACTTCTTAAATCGTTTCTGTACGATTGTGAGGCTTAGACCTAAATTCATACAGCGCATTATGGTCGCAGCGAATTTAATTATTGCCTCAAAATTTGTCAAGAATTCAGTTTTCAATTTAATTCGCTCGTAATGCGTTGTAAGAACCAACCATTTTGATAATTAAAAGCGCTCTTAATGCGCTTATCCAAGCGAATCAAAGCTTTTTATTTAATGCCCTCTGAATTAAATTCGCTGTCTGAATCTGTCATACAATTTGAAGCGCACTAGGAGCGCATAGTTCGCGATTTGCGCTGAATTTATTTCGCTGCGCTCATAATGAGCCGTATGAACTGTGCCTCAGTGTTATCTATGGATCGTTGATACTAAAGGCCCGGGGGCGTACATGATTTATTGATGAACGGGGATCAAGTGCAGCCAAGATTTTGCAGACCCATCCATTTATATTCTAGATACAGATTCTATATCATGGACAGGAATAAACGGAGTATGAGTGTAATAAAACTTTCTGGGCCTTATTATTACTTAAAATTGTACTACGAAAATGTTCAACGCTATTAACATTATTTTGGTTCAGATAAAGTGGGCATTTTTAGTTTTCTTCAATTTCCCACCCTGCTGCATGGGATTTTTATAAAAACCCATGTTTAGAGAAATTTAGGGCCAAAACCCAACCAAACAAGCGGCATAAACCCGTATCTGAATATACTAAGTACCCCCGGGGCTGTTCTAGACTGATTACCTGAGTCCCTGAGTCCCAGTTATCGCTCATGAGACCGAGGCTAGCACTAAAAGGAGATCGCTCAAACTGGTAGTTTGAGCGCCCAGCAAGTCAATCCAATAGCAATAGCTACGACTCAGGTAATAAGTCTAGGGCTGGTGTACAATTTAGAATCTCACCGTAGCGAACAACAGCTATCCAGTTCACTTAAATAGTAGTAAATAAAAGAGAATAATACTACTGACCTCAAAATCATCAAATTGACTGTCCATTTCAAATGTGTTCACTGATTCGGTTTTCCTGAATCTCTTCGGTATGAGTGATTTAATTTCTTTCTTGAGATCAAACAGCAAACTTGGATCGGATTTTTCATTTTCATTATCTGCTTAACGGAAAAAATTTATGTTAAATAGTGGTCAAGTATTGTGTAGCCTAGCACTATTGTCAGTCAGTCGGTCAGTCAGTCAGTCAGTCAGTCAGTCAGTCAGTCGGCCTGTCAGTCAGTCAGTCAGTCAGTCAGTCAGTCAGTCAGTCAGTCAGTCAGTCAGTCAGTCAGTCAGTCAGTCAGTCAGTCAGTCAGTCAGTCAGTCAGTCAGTCAGTCAGTCAGTCAGTCAGTCAGTCAGTCAGTCAGTCAGTCAGAAATGACCCAAGAAAGACACACGCCTGGAACAAGAACCCTGACCAAACGATCAAACATTGTTTGTCAAACATTGGACACCTGTCTATCAAATAAAATGTTTGACCGCTTGGCTACATCACAAAACTTCTTTTTCAAACATTAATAAACAACAAGAAGGCTCAACATAGCCGGAAAACAATAGCCGGAAAACAATAGCCGAAAACAATAGCCAAATGGGAGGAGAATCTTGGACTGCATGACTTGGAGAGTTACTCTAGTCATTGAGCCTTTTAGCTCAGTGAAAACGTCGATTGCTCTCTGATCATGCAGCATTGGGTTCAAATCCTATCAACTGAGTATGCCACTTGTAGAAAAAGCTATCCTTGTGTTCACCATTCATGACAAATACGTTTATTGCAAAATATAGTTTAACTGCACACTTTTCTTCGTGTTTTCTTAAGAGTTACTGTGAATGGTGGTCATTCGAGTAAACACAGCATTGGCTTGGCTTTACAAAAAAAAACTTACGGAATATGAGAGAAACTATCCATCCAACGAAAAACGTTGTTCCAGCTCCAATCAAACCATACCAGTATGGAGAAAGGCTATACAGTTTTGCCAGAGGAAAGCTAAAACAGAATGATTGTTTAAAAGAAGCATCGTCGGTCAAAGCCAAACCATCAAACCTTTATTTGTCAAGCATACAGAATAGGTATTGTTGTTGATGTTGTTTCTTTATTTTGAGTAGGCTGTTATTTATAGCTTTTTCAACTAATTTAGGCCTACTATGCATGCCGCATCCAGGCATGGGACCCCTAGTTTAACGTCCCTTCCGAAAGACGGCAGAGTGAGTTGTTTAGTTATCCATCTGAAAATTCACCCATCCAGATGCTGACCTCACACGACCAAGCTTAACTTCAGCTGTCTAACGAGAATTTAACATTTAACATTTTCATCAAAAAGCCACAGAACCTTCTTGACAAAGA